>JZKD02S0681266.1:0-15341 GCA_000966675.3 Picea glauca | reverse complement strand
TTCATTCATGTTTATTGTTTCTTTACAGGAGAATGTCAATGGGGAATGGACAACTGTTGATAGTGAAAACTGGATGTCTTTATCGAAGTATACAATGCACAATTTCCACTGCAAATAATTGAAAGCTCCTAGGAATGGATATCTTAACTCTTAAGAAAAGTAAAGTTATGAAAAGACAAAAGAATATAAGTGGAGACAAAAGTAAAAGAATGTGAACTTAAAGCATTATTTATATTCCCACAGACTAAAGCATTATTTATATTCCAAAGGGACAAAAATCCAGAATTCAAGATCTTGGAGAAAGGAGAATACTTTACTGGACCTTATGATCAAAAGGAACTTCATCATGATTTATACAAAAGGAACCTCATGATCAATATCAAATTTTATGAATATAAAAACATGTTTCAATTTATGAAATGTTCGAGACTTTTAAGAAATTGGGAAATTACTTTCATAATATGTTCGAGACTTTTAGGAAATTGTTCTCTCTTTACACTCAAAATTCTTTAAAAATTGAAAACCACCCCAGATAATTTTTATTATTCCATAAATTTCTAACAATGTCATTGAATATTCAATCACAGATTTTTGTGTGCTTGGGTTGGTTGACCTAAGCTTAATCAACCACTCTTAATTTTACTAAAATCTAAATAATCATGTTATAGAATAATAATCATGGGGATATTGACCATAATATAGAGCCATGATCATATGAAATTGGTTTCATTACACAAATTGATAGTGGTTGAATGTTGAGTATTTTAAAAAAATTGGTCAATTTGTATTATTTTTATATAAAAAAATATATGTATACGTATTAAATGTTTTAATATAATTATTGTTAATGTATAGTTGATATTAAATTAAATTAAATTTATATTCAAAAAGTTTTCTAAAAATTTATATAAAATAAATGTATTTAATTTTTGATTTTTAATTTTTAATATAAAATAAATAAATAAAAATATACATTAT
The DNA here is from genome assembly GCA_000966675.3 of Picea glauca. NCBI lineage: Eukaryota > Viridiplantae > Streptophyta > Pinopsida > Pinales > Pinaceae > Picea > Picea glauca. The sequence goes on along the minus strand of JZKD02S0681266.1, from coordinate 14,363 downwards.
CTAAAACTTTTATATATATGAAAAATAATTTAAATATTTATATATATTAGAAAAATAATTTAAATATGTAGAAGTTTTTAATGTCCAAATTGGTGTGGATATTTTATTGTAACTGTTTGTGATAGTAAAGTTTATAAGTTTTTGCAAGCTCGTTGTTTTGGATCTTGAAGTAGAACAGATGGATGTAAAGACAACGTTAGTGGAGATTACATAATCTCCACGACGACCTTCATGTCATGTTTTTAGCTCTATTTAAGGCTTCTAACAATGATGTCAATGATACAATATGAAAAATATTTTTTCTTTTTCATAGCATGTCCGATGATTTCAGGCATGTATTCCCCTATAGGCCTTGATTCAAGCTTAACTGTCTTGACCTCTGCATCCGGATCTGTCTTTACCAATGCCCCTATCCCAACTAATGGTATGGGTAAACCAACGCTTAGTTATGTAGTGTTTTATTTAAGATTTAGATTTTATATTACTAGCTTATTACACAAAATACTTAAATAAGTTGAGATTAAAATAAAATAATACTATACCATCTATTCAATAAAGGCAAGATGTACCCTAGGAAACCCATTATGGGAAACCCAACCACAAGGTGGGGACTATGCATTGCTCTTTTCTTCTCAATTATGGAATGAAATTACAAGGAAAGGTGAATTCACTATAGAGTTGTCATGGACAAAGTGGCTTGTATGGATATCATGTGGTCTTATACTTCCTTTATTGTAGTACAATATCCCACTCCCTTTCTATGGTAAACTATGGAACAATAATGAATACAATAATAATGAAACCCCTTCTTGTCATGTTTAGTGCTTTTGCATGAATCAACCCCCCATTCGGTTGTGGGTTTTGGACCCTCTAGAGTACTTTTGAAAGTCCAAAGTGACTAGCTCCAGGTGTGTGAGTAATGAGAGATAATGTGGCATCTACTCAGATGTACTATGATGGTTAGCATCATAAGTCAACTTGTTGGAAGCATAACTAGTTACTAGCTCTAGGAGTGTGAGTAATGGACACTAATGTGGCATCCACTTGGATGTACTATGATGGTTAACATAATAAGTCAAATTGTTGGTAGAATAAATTACCTATACAAACTCTCATTGATGTGATATTTCTGCCAATGGAAATCTCTCAATGTATAGAACAATATTGAGGGGTTGTGATCTTTATTCATAATTATTCTTCCAAAACAATACCTACCCCTAAATAGACCCTACCAATGTTGAAATTTTACCTTCAATTAGAACATTTTTACCTATTTTTAACATTTTTTAAGCATGGTTGTGAAGAAGAAATCATCAACATTAATGTCAAGTAAGATTTTCAACTACCAACTAGTCATTTTCTCCTTATAAGGGTGCCTATGAACCAAAACACACACACACACACACACACATAGATGTTAGGTTAAACTTGAATCGGTGAAAGAGTCCAAGTTGGTAGGCCAACATTAGTTGTTTTAGGCACATGGTATTGGTGACCCATGGTATTTCATGTAATGAAGCCTTTAAATAGGATTATGATACTCCATTGTAATGTTCCAAGACGTGAGTGATGAATGCTCACTTGGTTGGCTTGGCCAAGTTTGGTCAAAGAACTAATAGATCTATTTTTTTCCTTTTCCCGATTTGGGTTTTCCGGGATAAATCATTTGTTATGTGTTGTTGCTATGTTTTGGTTGATTATTTTTATCTCTCTCATTTTTTAATTTCCTCGAAGAAGATTTAACTCTCACTCTCACAATCTATCCTTACATCTTGTTGTACCAACTCAATACATGAACACAATATTTGTAACCATATGAATTTCTTGCTCGCATGAGTGGTTTCCATGTACTCAACTTCTATAGTTTAGAGTGTCACTATATCCTATATTTTTCTCATCCAACCGATTTCTCCTCTAAACAAGTTAAACACATACCCACTTGTAGATCTTCTGCAATCCATATCTCCAACCCAATCTGCATCAACAAAGCCATGTATGTCCAACACTTTGTCCAATCTTAGTCTTCTTTGGTAGCACAATCCATAACTAGAAGATCCACACAAATACTTGAAAATCCTCTTTACTGATGTCCAATGCTCCTTCCCCAGTTTTGGCATATTCTTGATAATAAATCCCACTACATGTGCAATATCTGGTCTAGTACAGAACATTGCATCCATCAAATTTCCAGCTGCACTAGAATACAGAACATGAGACATGTCCTCTTCGTCTTCCTTTGTCCTAGGACACTGATCTGTAGATGAATTTACACGTAAAATAACATGAACCTTGATCGAATTACATTCTTTCATATTAAACCTCTACAATATTATCTCGACATATTTTGTCTAATTTAACCAAAGTTTCACATTTTCCCGATCTCTTTTAATTTCCATTCCCAAAATGAAATTTGCACCAACAAGATCCTTCATGATCATGTAAAATTTATAGGACATCTAAGTTTTCACATCCTGGATAATCTCCTTGTCGTTTCCTATCAACAACATATCATCCACATAGAAGACCAAATAAATGAGATGATCGCTCATTAATTTGAAATACACATGGTGATCCTCTTTACTCCTTGTGAATCCAAGTCCCATCATATAAGTATCAAATTTTTTATACCATGTCCTTGACAATAGTAGAAAAAAATTCACCAAAATCGATTCCCTGTACATGGGAGTATCCTTTTTATACTAACCGAGATTTGTATTTATCTGTTTTTCCTTTTTCATTCAACTTCTTTTTAAACACCCATTTTCTTCCAATGGAATTTCTTCCAGTTGGAAACTCCACTAGATCCCAAGCCTCATTATTGTCTAATGATTCCATGATATAGGTGGATATCGGTGGCCACCCAACTATTCCACTGGATCAAAGCATAATTTTCCATTTTGGCAGTTTTTCTACATTATCTTGGGTCCTAAACTTCTGGGGCCATTTTAATGCCTTAAACAGTGATTTATGGGCGTGAAAACACCCATTCCATAGTTGAATTCATAGTCTAGGCAGGTAGGAATGTGTACTTCTCAACTAGACCTTTCCAATGGGCTATGGAGCATGCTAAATGGAGATCATATCAAAAAATTACAACCTCGGGAAGTTGGGATACCAACTAACCCCATCAATACCCATAATCCTTTTGGCATTTCATCTCTTAGGGTTAGGTTTTTGGATGTTTATGGTTTCCTCATTACTTATTTATTATAAAAAGGCCTTTCAACCTCATTGTAATGCACTTTGGAGAATGCATGTATTCATCACATCTCTTCTCATATATAATCTACCACCATTCGAGCGAGTTTGTTTCATTATGCATTTTTACAGTTCATTGCATTTCATTTATTAATAGAATTCAAGTTTCATTGTATCTTTATGTTTTTTTTATAACTATGTATTTCATTTCATTCCATTTATAAATATGGATCAGTGGTATAAAATAGGTCTTATCTTTATTTGTTTCTTTGTGCATGTCCCCAATGAGGTCAAGATCTAAGGAGTTGGGACTCAAATTATTTGAGCCTTTGTAGGAATGTCCTCATTGACCTTGATGGCCTCCCATCGTGGAAGAAAAGAGAGATGATGGATCATGAGATCTTATTAAATTGTTTCTCCAGGAATCCCTCGCATGAAAAAGGAATGAGATGATGGATAATTTTTCCGAGATCCTTTGATGACTTCCAAAAATAGATGCATCTTTGTCAAGCAACCACTTTGGAGCACCTCCCCCTTCAAGGTACAATTTAGTTTCGATGTCCTTGTATTTGAAGGTCAGATAGATGCAGATTCCATAGATAAATGATTGAGTCTTCTCGAAGGGTATTTTTCTATCCACAATTCTTCTGATAGAGAAAACATCACCTTTGTGCTCGTTAAGGTTGTTCCCCATGTCAAGGATTGGTGGAATACTTATTGTGAGAAAAAGGCCATGGAGGAATCCACACTATTTGCATTCATACACACTTGGGGTTCTTTTAGGGATGTTATTAAGGAATAGTATTACCGTATTGGAAGATACAATGATCTGTATACAAAATGGACTACGTTGCGGCAGGAAAGGGACCAAATAGTGCCATAGTTAACAAATTTATTCTATACCTTGCACACCAAGCTAGGTATCAAAGAATCTAAATGAAGCCTGCTGCTCAAGTACCATGAGATTATATATCAATAGATCTAGACATAAATATAGTTTCTAGACATCTCATCACTAGGTGTGTATTATCGATCTGTAGTCAAAATCGAGCAAACAATTAAACAAATGAAGCAGGAGTTTGGATCTATGAATTTCTCATAGCAGACGCAGGGTAAAGGAATCCCAAACCCACAAAAAAAAGGACATATAAAGGATGGATCACCATAGGGAAACCATCCCAAGACGCCAATAAATAAGGGTAACGGGAAGATGAAGAAAGACACTGGAAAGTGGTGTGACTTCCATAAAATTCCCTGTCATAACACCGATGAATTTTTCTCAAATTCATCATTGGTGACCGAGCTAAAAGCCTCAGAGTTAGATGTGGGTTATGTCTAAGAATCAAAACCAGACAAGGGGAAGTGAATCATTTATGTTGAATCAAGTGCCATCGTCACTAACACCAAGGTCCAACTAAGTGAACTTGAAGATCCAGAGGAAGGCGAGTGCCTTTTCCACTCATAGAATGTGGGGTGAAGGATGCTCCACTACACTTCATTTTTTATAGAGGCAGTCAAAAGAACCTCAAATTAGCATATTTAACCAAGTGACTGTAATTTTCGACAACACAAAAAATGCATCCTTACACGATCTATTTTCTTCACCAAGTGAGATATATCTACGTCATCCAGCCATGTCTCCTACCCTATGGCATAAATCCCTTCAAGGATGAGGTATTGTGGAATATTTCCCCCTTGAGGTTTGTGATGTTATTTTAGTCCAACCTTACTTGAAGAAACATGATGTTGTATATGAGTCTAGACTTCATAGTGTTATTATTACTTTGGGCATACAATTGTACATGATACTATAGGTAGCTCCACCTACCACCATTTCTTTCATCTCCGCTAAGAAATGTAGGAAGGTCATCTTCTAGATCGAGAAATTTATATTCTTTATGATTCACTCTCAAAGCGAATAGAAGGCCATAGCCACATCCATGGCCTCTTCACAAGGCCTCTCCACATAGAAATATCAGGTGGAGAAGGTCATGGAGGAATACAAAGACATATTTTCCTCACCAACTAGGGTACCTCTACTTTGTCAGGTCAAGCATTCAATCAATATGACCCCTAGTGCACCTCTACCCAATGGGCCAGTCTATCACCATTATCTTATGGAAAATGAGGAAATCAAGTGTCATATCCAAGAGTTTCTTGAAAATGGGAACATCCAACCAATATCCTTACCATGTAGAATCCCAATCGTACTAGTATATAAAAATATGAGACCCGACGAATCTACATTGATTACATGGCCCTAAAAAAATCACAGTCATTGATTACCTCACAACTCCAATTCCTCGAATTGACATCTTTACCATATCAAGGGAGCTAAGTACTCTAGTAAGATTGACCTGAAGTCTGACTACTGCTAGGTCCCAATAGACTAGAATAGTCTATGGAAGACTTCTTTCAACTCCAAAGAGGGTATTTTTGAATGGTTTTTCATTCCCTTTGGTTTGACAAACACCCCATCAACTTTCATGAAGTTGATGAATCATATATTGCTACCTTTCACCAATTATTTTGTGGTGGTATATCTGGATGATATACTCATCTTAATCAAGAGTCGTGAGGAACACTTACAACATATTCAATAGGTCGTACTAGATCAATTATAATAGCCAAAAAAAAAATTATTACAGAGAATAACAACGGAACAACACAATAGATGAAACCACAACACCAAAATAATACCTTTATTGATAGGAAACACTATTAACTTGCCTCTTCGAGGGGAGACCTATAGCATAAAAACTCTCCATTACAATAATTCTCAATACAAGCTATCCAATACCTCCTACTCTTATTTATACTAATTCTATCTTCTAAGGAAACTTCTAGAGGAATATATTTCTAGAAGCGAAAGATTTTATTAGGTCTTCTTACATTGACTTATTCTCCTTTATTTAATAGGCCTTATTAAATAATTTCATCCTTTATTACATAAAAATTATATCATACTAACTAATGACCCATGAAGAGGGGTTAGGATCAGATCCTAACATGCCCTCTCCCTTCAAAAGTGGTCGTGTCCTCAAGGATGAAGATATGGAAACTACTAGAGTATGGTCGATGGTTCCCAAGTCGCATCCTCTGGTGATGTATCCTTACACTTGATTAGCACTTCCTTTATAGCTCTACCATGAAAACGACATTCACATGAATTTCTAATGGATTCTATTTGGAGCCAAAGGGATCCTTATTCATCTAATTTAGGAAGGATGGTTTGGACCCTGCAATTTTGTCCCACGACTTTATTTAAATAGGAAACATGTAACACTAGATGGTTTTTGGAAGTAGCTAGAAGGGAAAATTTGTAAGCCATTGAACCAATACACTTTATGATATGATAGGGGCCATAAAACTTGGGTGCCAAGTTGTGATGTCCCTGATATTTGAGAGATATTTGTTTGTAAGTTTGGAGACTGAGAAACACATCATCACCTTCCTGAAAAAACCCATTCTGAGTGATGCTAGTCTGCATGTTTCTTCATGCAATTTTGAGCCATGTGGAGGTTATCCTTTAGAGTTGTGATGGTGGATATTCTAACTTGCAACATTTTATCAATATATTATACCTTTTATGTTCCTAGAATATATATAGTGACTGTAGGTGGTCATTGGACATACATCGCTTCATATGGGGTAATTCTAGTGGTTGTATGATATGAAGTATTGTACCACCATTCTAACAAGGGAATCCATTGCACCCACCAGTGTTGTTTGTTAGAAGAAAAACATCACAATTAGGTCTCCAAAAATTTGTTGACCACTTATGTTTGGTCATCAGACTGGGGTTGATAGGAGGTTCTCATGTTCAGATGGGTACCCTGCAATTTAAATAAATATTGGAAAAATGTGTCGGTGAAATTCAGGTCATGATCAGAAAAAATAGAGGTGGGAATGCCATGAAAATTGAAAATCTTATCAAGGAAAACTTGCACTACCAGAACTAGTGTGAAAGGGTGGGGTAATGAAAAAAAATTGAGCATATGTAGAGAGATGATCAACCACCACCATGATGAATGACTTGTTCTCATCTTTGGGGAGGCCCACTATAAATTCCATGGATATGTCAGTCCACATAGAAGCTGGAATGGGTAAGGGTTGTAGAGATATTGGAGACTTGATGGATTCACCTTTATTTCATTGGCACACCTCATATTTAGTGACAAAGAGAAGGATTTCCTTCTTCATACCTTTCTAGAAAAAAAAATGATGGGAACGAGCATAGGTATTTTGGAAGCCAAAGTGGCCCGCAATAGAAGATGAGTGAAACTCATTTAAGAGCCTTGGCTTGAGGGATGAATATGGTGATAGAACCTGGTGATCCTTATACCTAAGAATATTTTCTTCCCAAATGTATTCAAAGGGAGGATTAGGGTCCTCCTGAAGTTGATCAATTATCTTGGACATAGTTGAGTTTGTTAGCCACTCTTATCGTACTTTCTCAATCCAATATAGAATAGGTAAGGACAAGGCAAAGAGGGAGTCATCCTCCTCATGTTTTCATGACAAGGAATCCACCACTATATTGTATTTTCCCTTTTTATATATGATTTCATAACCATAACCAAACATTTTGGTCATCTAGTTGTTCTATTCCGGGGAGGATAACCCCTGCTCTAAAAAACACTTTAGACTATGGTGATTTGTTTTGATCTGAAAATGATGTCCCAAAATATATGGCTACCACGTGTGAACCACATGGAGAATGGCCATAATTTATTTTTCATACATATATCTTCCCAATTATGACCACTCAATGCCTGGCTAGTAAAGGTCAAACGTTGACCATCTTGTTTGAGCACTTCACCAATACCAGTGATGAAAGTATTTGATTCTACCACAAAATTTTTGTTGAAGTCAAGAGTTGCTAATACTTGAGTAGTGCACATTGCCCGATTTAAATTTGTGAAGGGTTGCTCAGTGATAGATTTCCAATGAAATTGATTCTTCTTAAGAAGGTCGGTCAAGGTCTTAGAATTTTTTCCATAATGTTGTACAAAATTCCTGTAATATCCTATGAGATCGAGGAAACTCTAGAGGTAATTTAAGGTCATGGATTGTGGACAATAATTAGATTGTATATTTTTTGTGTCCACTCTTACTCTGTATCGACCCACAATGTGTCCTAGGTATTCCACTTCGTTGTCCCCAAAGGAACATTTGGTATTTTTGAAAAAAAATTGGTTTTCCTATAGCAAGAGAAGGACTTTGTCCACATGGAGAAGGTGGGAATTCCAAGTGTGGTTGTAAATGAGGATGTCATCAAAGAAAACCAGGACAAACTTTATTATGGTACTTTGGAAGGTGGATGAGGAATTGCAAAGGAAAAAACAAATTACCAAGAATTCATAATATCCTTCATAATTTTTGAAAGAATTCTTTGAAATATCTACCTCCTTCATCCAGATTTGGTAATAGTCCAAGTAAAGGTATAATTTTGTGAAGAAACATGCACTCTAGAGTTCATCCAATAGATGACCAATGAAAAGAATGGAAAACTTATCCTTGATGGTCAGTTTATTCAGGGCATAAAAACCATGACACATGCACCAAGCACCTTCTTTATTTAAGACCATCACCACTAGGGATGAATATGGGATGGTAATTGGGAGAATTACCACCGCCTCCTTTAATTATTGTACCATAGTTTCTATTTCAGTTTTTTGAGAAAATGGATACCTATAGGGGCATACATTGGGGGGTTAACTGCCCGAAAGGAGAGGGATGCTATCATCATGCTCACCCCTAGAGGGAGGTAAGTCTGTTGGAACCTCAAAGACCCTAGAAAACTTGTCCATGATTAGTTGTAGGATAGGAGGGACTTCAGGATAGTCCTTTGTAGGATAGGAGGGACTTCAACAATTTTTCCATCCTATGAGAGTTGATGATTTAAGGGGAGCAATATTGGATGCCCTAGAGGGTATAGGGGTGATCCTCGTCAGTGAATCTCATCTATAAATCTTGGTATTCCATTGTAATCGGTCCCTGTTGGTTGTGGATCCTGATTATCTTCCTGTTTCATAGGTCTTTGTTTCCAGGCGAGTTTATACTCCATGAATATTGTACATCCTGGACTACTGTACACCCCCTCACGTGGGGGGGGTTGCAAGGGGGGATTCCCCCCCCCACGAGGTCTGGGGGTCTCATTCCCCCAATGGGGGTTTAGGGGATAGTGTTCCCCGATGGGGGTTTGGGGGCGAATCCCACAAAGGAAAAATTTCCTTGTAACTGTATATTGTAATTTCATAGTAAATATGGACCATTCATTTTAAGGTTGCAGATCTAATAGTAGAAGCTATGTTATGGTTTTTTTCCCTAGAAGAAAACCCTCTTTTATGAGGAAAATGTATTGCAGCTATGCATCACTGTGAATATTGTATTCTGAGCAAGGAGACCATGAGAGAAAGAAGAGGATGTTACAACGGGTTTTGTGTAGGTTGTATCCCTTCATTTGTTGGATAATAAAAAGGAAGGACCTGGAAATTACTCTGGTGGACGTAGCCCACACTGGGTGAACCATGAATATCTATGTCTCTATTTTTTTTTGTATCTTCTTTGTTATTTCCATTTTTATTTTATTTTCTCAACATTTTTTTTTGTCTAACTGGTATCAGAGTGAAAGGTAACTCGTAGGAAAACAAGGTTCCTGGTTTGAGTGGGAGAAATGGCGAAAGATGGAAAGTTTAGGGTCGAGAAATTTAATGGCCAAAACTACAAGTTATGGAAGATGCAGATGGAATATTATTTATATCATAAGGATCTATTCCTAGTGTTGGGGAAACTTCACAAACACCTAGGATTTCTTTTTCCTTAGGTTTTTCCTTATATTCCACCTAGAGAATATTCTCTTCAGTTGACACTTCAGTTTGACTAGTTGAGTTGATTCTAGATGTTGCATTGGTTTTGTCACCATGAAACATTGGGATAGTCACCATGATAATGAAAAATTTGCTTGGGATCATCACCAGACTGGAACATCACCCTTTATTCCTTGATATACTCCTCAATACTCTTTGTTCAGTTAGTTAACTAAAGACTAGTTGACTAGTTAACTCAACTAGGTGGCAGTTCACTCTCGTAACTGCCTGATAGACTAGACTAGGTGGAAGTTCACTCCCATAACTACTGGTGTATGTCCATATCAATATATGCCACCACTATGGTGCATTGGTTCTCCTCTAGTGCACATTCATTGAGTTATACAAAGTATATCATGTGTACATTATTCATTATTTATTATGATTAATGAGAATTCTTCCATTCTTTCTCTCCTTTTTCCTCTTTCTCAATATCTCTCTACAAATGTGTGTAGTATTTTATGGATAGATATATTATGTGTAGGTTCAACACATTTACATGGTATCAGAGTCAACAGACTGATAAGAAAAAGTTACACCAATTTTTTTTGCTGGTACAAAACATTGAAGACAACGGAAAGATGGATTTCCCAAAAGAATTCATTATTACACCTTACAATTAATTTGCATGGAAGGAGAAAATAGTCATACATGTCTAAACCATGGGATTTTATAGGTTAACCTTTAATAAATACACAGAACTGACATCATCCATATAAAATTCCAAGTACTTAAATCGAATGGATGAAGCATTCAGAACAATTTGCATTCTTATTTCTCCTGATCTCCTTTTTCACATATCTTTCTGTAAGACTCCCAATGAAGATTGGACCACCTTGGAAGGGATATTTGGAAAATAGGATGAGATGAGGGGACACATATTGGAGGTGGAATTTCTCACATTGGATCCAAAAATCTTTGACAATATCCAAGATTTCATTACAAAATTAAAGGATTTACTGTTGCAACTCAAAGCTTGCAGGGTTGATAAATATAAGGAGGAAAAACAAATGATTCACACCATTCTCTCCAAAATTGGTCCTAAATTCTCTTATTTTGTGTCCACATTCCATTCAATCATATTTTCCTCCAGATCCACCTGGCATATGCCTTCTCTTGAGGACTTTATCGAATCCCTGACACAAGAGAAAACCATGCTCATCAACATGGGAAAAATCAAAGGACCAAAGGTGCATGCACTTACTGTGAAATATGGAAGCCGTCAAGATCCAAAATCTAAAGATAAATTTAAAAGGAAATCTCATGCACATCTGAATAAGGAAGGGTACACAAAACCCTTCATCGATGCCTCTGGATCCAAAGGGGGAAAGGGAAGAAAAGGGGAGAAATGCACATACTGTCACAAAGGATTCCATCCAGAATCCACATGCATGCAAAAACAAATATATCTAATGTGTCAAATAATTCAGAAAAACAACCTTCGATATCGCATCCCCAAGGGTGCCAAGAAGAAGAAGCCAAAAGATCAGAATCCCAAGAAATGCAATTCTAGCCAGGCCTTGATTGCCATCAAATCCTCTCCTGATTCTTGGATCGTAGATTCAGGAGCATCACATCACAGGGATGCCCAAAAAGAGGTATATTATTCATTTGATGCATGCAAAGGTCCTCCTATTCTGATGGGGGAAATCTCTTTAGTTGAAGTCACCAGAAAATGAAGGATTGAACTCACCAATGAAAGCTTCGAGAATGTGTTGCTTGTTCCCAAAATTTTTGTCAACCTTCTCTTTGTGTATCAGATGACAAATTTTAGCACTGAAAAGAAATTAATATTCATGCCAAATTTCTTGTACATCTACGACATGAAATCCAACTCCAGGGTTTCTATCGCTAAAGTAAATCATCAGTCTAGATTGCATACATATTCTGAATTTATTGAACCAGATTATGCTTTACTCCTTACTCATGCTGAAGAAAGTAATAGGATATGGAACGAAAGGTTTGGACATTTTAATTTCAGATACATGCAACAAATTAGCAATAAAATATTGGTTGATGGTCTAACAGACATCCATTTCTCCAAGGGAGTATGTGAGGGATGTGTTCTCAGAAAACACCCTCAAGCGAAATTCAACCAAAGAAAGTCTCAGAGAGCTTCTGCGCCTTTAGATATGATCCATAGTGACCTCATGGGTCCTTATATGCCTCCATAGATCAACAAAGAGAGGTTTATTCTCATTTTTGTTGACGATTTCTCACATTTTACTTGGATTTACTTTTTCAGGAAAAAATTTGAGGTCTTTTAACACCTCGAAGATTTCAAATCCTTGGTTGAGACACAGTCCAAAAAGAAAATCAATGTCCTCTGAACTGTTAACGGGGGAGGGTATGTCAATCATAAGATCCATAATATTTTCCAAGAGGCAGGGATTCAATTGTAGCACACAGTTCCCTATACTCTGTAGAAAAAAAGAGTTGCTGAGCAAAAAACCAGATCTCTAAAAGTGATAACATCTTGCATGCTGCATGCAAAGTCACTACCATAGAGACTATGGTCCTAAGAAATTAATTGTGAAATATACATCCAAAACATATCTCCCCATAGATATTTCAAGGATAAGACCCCCTACGAGGCTTGGAGTGACCTCAAACTGAAAGTGGCCCACTTACATATTTTTGATTCACGTGCATGGGCCTGGATTCCATTTGAAAAGAGGAAGGAACTTGATCCAGAGAGAACTGAGTGTATTTTTGTTTTATACCCTGACAGTGTGAAGGGATATATACTTATTGATATTTCCTTGGATCGGATCATCATTGATAAAAGTATCCAATTCGAGAAAAGTGTCTCACAAGTACCTCGACAACCACATGTAGACACCTTCAATCTTCCACCTTTCCGAGATGATGAGCATGCACATGTCTATTATTATTCAAATGAGAGTTTTGATTCAGAGGAATCTGATGATTCATATAGAGAATCAGTACAATCAGATGCAGATTCAGAGCATATAGATGTAGTTCCAGAGCCAGATCAGAGGCCCAAGTTGCCACAAACTACTCTTAAGGATGCAGGGAATCTCGTTGGTGATCCAACCGATACTAGTAGGAATCGATCTGATTTTGAGGAGCCTCCTATTGCCCTCACTGCCACCAAACCATTTCCCTCTAGGCATATTTTCTTGGTTCAGTCTTCAGATTCACGGTCTTATGGCGAGGCTATTGAAAATCCCTTTTGGGAATCCTCCATGCAGGAGGAGTACAACTTCCTCCTCGAGAACTAGACTTGGGATTTGTTTCACCTTACTTCTAGGAGGAAACTTGTTAGATGTAGATGGGTCTACAGGACCAAGAGCACAGCAGATAGAGAGATGAAAAGATACAAAGTCAGGCTTGTTGCCAAAGGATTTTAGCAGGTGCATGGTATTGACTATGATGAGACCTTCACTCCATTAGCGATTATGGATTCCATACTATTGGAACTTGTCATTATGAAAGCCAAGGGATTGTAATTCCATCAGATGGATGTGAATAATGCATTTCTTCACGGTGATATCTCTGAGGAGATCTATATGGAGTAGACCCATGGATTTATGCAGGACTCATCTTTGGTCTTTCGACTGAAGAAGTCCCTTTATAGCCTCAAGCAGGCTCCGAGGGCATGGTATGCCAAGATGGACTCCTACCTGTTGTCACAGAACTTTGTACGTTGTAAATTAGACCCGAATTTATACATTCTCAGGATGGATGATTCACTTCTACTCTTATCTCTGTATGTTGATGATTTATTGATCACGGGTTGCTCGACTTCAACGATTGTTTCAATCAAGAGGATTCTATATGACAGGTTTTTTGTGATGGACATGGGTCTACTATGCTTCTTCCTTGGACTCAAGATTAGTCAGGATGCATTAGGCATAAAACTATCTCAGACCAAGTATGCAAGAGATTTCATTGAAAGATTTCACATGACATACTACAAGTCTGCTCTGAATCCTTTCCTATCAGGGGTCAAACTTAAATATGGCAGGGACACTCCATTGGTTGACAACACACTTTATAGACAACTAGTGGGGAACTTGTTGTATCTCACACATTCCATACCAAACCTCTCCTATGCAGTTGGCACAGTTTCTAGGTTCATGCAGTAGATGCCTGAGCTACATTGGAAGGTTTCAAAGAATATTCTTCTATACGTAAAGGGCACCATCACCTTTGGGAGTCATTATGCAGCAAACTCTACATTAGATCTCATTGGGTTTACTGATTTTGACTGGGTTGGTGATAGCACTGATCGCAAGTCCACATCTAGTTACTCACTTAGTCTCAGTT
>JZKD02S0681255.1:0-15342 GCA_000966675.3 Picea glauca | reverse complement strand
AAAGGGTTAGGCCATGGAACAAAAGCATGAGTATGGTATTTTGTGCTATAACACTCTATATCTTTGAGAGGCTTCCAACCAAGTAGTAGGATGAGATATTAAGACTTGGAAATGTATCTCTTCCTTCAAACCACTGGTAAATAATTTCATGAAAAAGGTATCTGGCACACCTTCAATGCAAATGGTGAGTTTCTAAAAAGTAGAGATGAACACTTCAACAATACTACATTTTTTAATCTTTGTTAGGAGGCCCAAATAATGAGTGTTTGTTTCAAAATTTTCATAGAGTTATGAGACATATTGTCTCCAAGAAATATAACCCCAGTGGGATTTCTTATGCCATTTACACCATTACCAACATTCAATATCTAAATATGATACACCACGTGTAGTTTCATTAAGTCATATATGATTCCATACAAGAAAAATAATGTTCCATTTAAGTGACCCATCCTATGGGGTTGAAGACATCAAATTTGTTGGGATTCACTTTAGGAAGTCTATTCCACATTTGATTCATAGGGTCACAAACAAATGGGGTAGAGTGAGGCTCCATGGGATTGGTTGATTCAACTCCTTCCTTTTGGGATGGTTGTTCTTGGCATTGATAACACTTGGATTTATTATACATCACCATGAATAGGGACTATTGATATGGGATTAAGTCTAGTTTGGCTAGCTTTTCATTAATGGAATCAATTTTTTTCTAGGAAAAGGAGTGGCTGCAGTCAATTTTTTGTTGTAACTCGTCACATTGACTTTCCAAGGAGGAGATTATGGTTGCCACCTCAAATCCTATAGTATCTATACAGATGTGAGTTCAAAATAAAAAGGTTACTATAGAATGGTACCAAGGTGATACATCACTATCTTCTAGGTTTGTTGAGATAGGTCTCAAACAAGGGTATGGTTCGGACCCAAATTTCATTTTTTTTACTCCTATGGAGTTGTACTCCTGCCTGAATAATATTGCACTAAAAAAATTCTCAAATTATCAATACTGTAATTTATGTAGGAATTTTGTGGATTGGTAGTAGGAAGCAAGGTTCCTAGTGACACGATGCACAAATTCACAATACATCCATTTATGTAGGAATTTCATGTACTAACAACAAGGGGTAGGGTTTCAAGGATTTTAAGGGAAACAAAGTGTCAGGTGATATAGCTCTCTGATATATGTGTAGGGTCCAACAATAGTACTCATCCCAATTTTTTAGGGAACTAACTAAGGAAGCTCAACCATACCCTTAGCCATACTGCCTAATTAACCAAGAACTAGAGAGTAATATTCCTGAGTTTTTTTCTTGGTGCCACTATAGTAGCAAGGCAATCGATCAAATTATCTAAAGTTATTTTCAGGTAGCCTGGTGGATTTCTAATATACCCTAGGGTACATGGAAGTCAAACTTCGTATATAGGTGATCATTGATGCAATACTAATTGAAGGGGTACCAACAGGGGCTACAAGGTTGTCTAACTAGGTGAAACTGCTTATATTTTCTACATGTATTTTTACCCTATCGTAGATATACCCGCTAAATGATAGATCATTGTGTTATTTATAGATGTTAAAATATGTCTCTAGTGTCTAAACAATTCTCTAAAATATGGGCTCAGGAAAGTGCTCTAATACCACTTGTGGTTTTGTTTATTAATAAATTGGAAGATGCATAGCATAATCATATACTTTACCTAGATTTAATGCAGAAATGACATATCTCAACCATAATAACCAAATAAAGAACCACAATGCCACAAAACGTTATACCTTGTGATGAGAGAAATGTTCACTTGTCTCTTCGAGGGGGAAACCTCCAATTGATCAAAGCTTTGATTGCAATACACTTCACAAGACATCTCATTACATTACTTCTACTTTTTTATATACCTCTGTCTACCTCCTAGGGAAATTCTAGAGAAGGAAATTTCTAGTAGGCAGAACCTTCTAGTAAGCCTTCTTATAATTATTGCTTCCACACTACTACATGGGCCTTATTTACTAGACATGGTCTCCATATGTAGAAATGTATTTATATACTTAGGGGGTTAGGGTAGGACCCTAATAATATCATCAACATAAAGAAGAAGTATGATGACTATACCAGCTAGATTCATGTTGACACAACCTTGTTCTTCCAAACAACCTTCTAACTTGTCGATGTATATGCCAAAATGGGTAAGGGATAGGGGACAACCATTCTTAACTCCTATATTAAAATTAATTTTTCCAACCGACCCTTAGTGTTTCTAAACTTGGAAATAATTTTATTCTACAATCTTATTGCAATAGCTCTCAACTCGAAAGACATTTTCATCTCTTCTAATACATTTCAAAGGTTAGTTTTTGGCATTGTGTCAAAATATTTTCTAAATTCAATGAAACAACATAGGAGATCATTTTTATTATTGCAACACTCCTCTACAATGATCCTAAGTGTAACAAGGTGGTCCATAGTTGAATGACAGTTCCTAAATTTGTCCTAGCCTTTAGCTCTTTTTTGGTGGCTTTCTAGCCATACTTTGATCTTATTTTTCAAAAACATTCCATATAACTTGGTTAAAACATGGCTAATCATAATGGTTTTATAATTAGAAGGATTGTTTTTATCCCCACTTTTAAAAATATGTACAATGAAGCTTTGAGTCTAGGGTTTAGGGAAGATTGCTTGTTTTTTAAATTGAAGATCTTGTGGATGTGATGGATGAGGATAGGCCCTCCAATTTTTTAGATTTTTTCCTAGTATCCTTTGATGTCCTTAGATTTCCTTTCTCGGGGCGCTTAACCTAAAACTCTATGTTTTCTAGATAGAAAAATGTCTTACTTTGTAGAAAACATTTGAACATTTTCCACAATATGAGAGGATTCTTAAATATTTTTAATGTAGGAATTACAGCCCCTTAAGGGAGACCATATATTCTAAACAATGTAAATAACAAGAGTAATATCATATTTTATTTGACTTTATATATGTATTAAATTGATTAATTCTAAGAAATTTGAACGAGTAATAAAATAATATTAGTATTTACTTTGATTGATTAAATGAATTATTATCCATATTTGTATGCTTTTGTTCCAAGAGGAACTTTTTGCAACCAAAAATGAGGAAAATTTGTAATCCCCTCTATGCTCGAAATGGAACTATCCATGGAATTAAAAAAAAACACTAATAACAAAAAAATCCAATGTCCACCAGTGTAATGTGTGTGTGTGTGTGTGTTCTTGTGCATGTGCATGCATCTCAATTAAGTTTATCTCGGATGATTGGGATGAATGATTATCCTCGGGTGATAAGTTATTTCTACATATCATTATGAGCTAGATGTATAATTCATTTAGTATTTGTTGGGTATGTGTTATATTCTTTGTTATATTTTTGGCGGTTTTCTGCGTCCTTTTTTGGGCAGTTTTTCAGCACATGGTTTTCACCAATGGTTTTCTATTTTTGGTTAATGAAATAGGGTTGTTTGCTAATCTGGGTTATTGGATTACAATTTTGGATGCTACAGGAACCTATATGTATATTGTATTGTAAACAATTTATGATGAGATGAATATAGCAGATGCTAGTTTTCCCAGTTTGGGTTTCCAGGGGAAAAATCTATGTGTAATGTGTGTATTTTCCATTGTATATTTTCTTCATTTATTGAAAATATGTTTGCAGTAAATAAATGAACAAGGTTAAAATATACTTTTGGTATCAGAGAAATTATTGGCTTCAGGGGGACGCCTTTATGGTCAAGGGTTTGTCTCGGGACTGTGATAAGCCTTGTTACAGCGGGAGATCTACGATATTAATTCTTTAAGTGAAAAGAAGTGATAAGAAGTTCGAAAAATAAAGATCGATAAATTTAATGGGGACCATTTTGAGTTTTGGAATATCAATATAAAATATATGTTGGTAGAAAAAGATCAGTGTATCACGGTGGATCCAGGTACTGCATCTACAGGAACATCAACAGATGACTGGAAAAAGTTGGATCGGAAGGCAAAGAGCATAATTCAATTGTGTCTCTTAGATATAGTATAATGAATGTGTCAGGGGAAGCTATATCCAAGGATTTATGGAATAATTTGGGGAACTTGTATCAGCCTATGTCCCTAGTAAATAAATTGTTCCTGCAGAAGAAGTTGTTTAACCTGAGGATGAGAGATAGAGACTCTGTGACAGAGCATCTGAACATTTTCAATATTGTGGTAAGTTAGTTATTACCTGTTGAGATTAAATTTTCATATGACGATAATTGTATAATTTTACTGTTCTATTTAATAGATTCGTGGGATAGTCTGGTTGTGGCCATAGGTAGTAATTCAAATACCTTGATTTTTGATGATCTGGTCTCATCCTTGTTGTCATATGAGATGAGATAGAAGAACATGGAAGGACATAGCACAGATGAATTATTTGAAAGAGATCGCTCCCAGGAAAGAAATATATCTAAGTCCTCAAGTGGGAGATCTAAATCTAAGGTTAGATCTAAATCTCCAGGAAAATTTGTAATGGTATGCTAGAGATGTGGAAAATAAGGGCACTTCAAGAAGCAATGTAGATCCAAAAGCATTGAGAGAGTGAAGGGATTTGAAGGATCTCCCTATACATAATAAAATACCTCTGAGGAAGAAAAAGGGGATGTGTACTTGGATTCTTCAATCACACATGCATATCATGAGGCATGGTTAGTTGACTCAGGTGCATCTTCATATGACTCCCCACAGGGAGTGGTTCTGTGAATATGAAAGGTATGATGGAGGTAATGTTTTCCTAGGTGATGAATCGACAACAAAAATAATAGGAAGAGGAAGATTCAATTTAAGTCTCATAGATGGAAGGATTAGAACAGTTCTTGGTGTTCTACACATCCCAAGATTGGCCAGAAATTTGATTTATGTAAGCAAAATGGACGATGCAGGGGTAAAAATACCATTTGAAAAAGAAACTTCCAGGATGGTTCGAGGAGAAATGATGTTGCTAAAGGGATTTCATATTGGAACTTTATATAATATACAAGGAATCACTATTAGTGATGGGTTCAATAGTTCCATTGTTCTTGATATTGGATCTGAAGAAGAAAAAACTCCTATAGACTCTGGAGAAAAGGTTATGTTGTGGCATCAAAGACTGGGGCATATCGGAGAGAAGGGTATTCGACTACTACACAGTAAAGGTATGGTTGAAGGTATGTCTAACTTCTCTATATATTTTTATTTATATGAACATTGTGTATATGGGAAGTAAAATTGGGTAAGATTCCCCTCTAGTGCAACGAGGGTAGAAGGAATTTTACAGCTAGTGCACAGTGATGTGTTTGGACATGTGTCAGTTCCATCATTGGGAAAATATGTGTACTATGTCTCATTTATAGATGAATTCTCGAGGAATACTTGGATATATTTATTCGGGAAGAAATATAAAGTAGTTGATAGGTTGAAAGATTTTAAGGCTCTTGTTTCAAGAATCAAACATAGAAAAGAATTAACGTGTAGAGGACGACTAATGGTGGAGAGTTATACGGAAATAAATTTGAATAATTATGTAAGAAATGTGGTATAAAAAGGCAGAAGACTACTCCTTATACACCTCAGCATAATGGAGTTGCAGAAAGGATGAACATGACACTGATGGAAAAATCAAGGTGCATGCTCAGTGGTGTTGGGTTAGGGAAAAAATTCTTGGTAGAGGCAGTGGGTACTGCATGTTACCTAGTCAATCGATCACTCTCATCAGCATTGGATGACAAGACTCCACACGAGTTATGGACCAGTAAGAAGCCCTATCTCACACATCTCAAGGTATTTGGTTGTGAGGCATATGTTCATGTTCCAAAAGAAAACAGGAGTAATCTAGATAAGAAGGATGAAAAGTGTATCTTTATTGGGTATAAACATGGTCTCAAAGGTTATAAGCTTTGGAACCCAGAAACTAAGAAAGTTGTGTATAGTTGAGATGTGGTATTTAGATAAATGAAAAATGTTGTCAAACAGGAAGTCCTACCAAGTAAGGAAGAACCATAGAAGAAAGAGTTTGAGTTAAAGGATGATGAATCAGACTCTAGAGAAGACTGGGAATCAGAAGAAGAAGATCCTCATACTCCATTATTGAGGATATCAGTTCAGGAAAAAAGGATACCGGAAAATTATAGTCCACCTAATTTCCATTCAATTTTTTTTTGTATATGATTGATGATGATCCCAGAACTGTTAGGGAGGAAGTGGATTCAAAGGTTGGAAAACTTTGGAAAAAGGCCACGGTTGAAGAAATGGCAACCTTGTATAAGAATGAGTCTTGGGATCTAGTGGAGTTGTCGGCTAAAAGAAATACCATTGGCAACAAATGGGTATTTAAAAGGAATATAAATGAAAAGGGAAAAGTGGAGAAATACAAAGCTTAGTTAGTAGCAAAGGCTTATTCCCAGGTTGAGGGAATTGATTTTGGTGATATTTTTTCTCATATTGCCAAGTTAACTTCTATTATATTGTTTTTTATCTATTGTTGTTGCGTTTGATTTTGAAGTAGAATAGATGGATGTGAAGATAACATTCCTACACAGGGAACTGGAAGAATAAATCTACATGAAGAAACCAAAAGGCTTTGTTGTGAAGGGAAAGAAGAAGATGGTATGCAAGCTAAAAAAAGTCCATGTATGGTTTAAAGAAATCACCAAGGATGTGGTATCAAAAAATCGATACTTATATGTTGGGACTTGGCTTCCGATGAAGCAAAGAGGATCATTGTGTGTATTTTAAATTAATTGGTGATCATTTGACTTATTTGGTCTTGTATGTGGACGACATGTTTCTTATAGGAAACAACAAGGAAATTATCCAGGATGTGAAAACTCATTTGTCCTCTAAATTTGACATGAAGGATCTTGGTACTGCAAATTTCATTTTGGGAATGGAAATTAAAAGAGATCAGGAAAATAGGAAACTCTAGTTAAATAAGAGAAAATATGTTGAGACAATATTGCAGAGGTTTAATATGAATGAATGTAAATCGTTCAGTGTCCTTATTCCTGTAGGTGTAAAGTTATCTACGAATCAGTGTCCTAAGACATAGGAAGAGGAGGATGACATGTATCATGTTCCATATGTGAGTTTGATTGGAAGTTTTATGTATCCAATGGTCTATACTAGACCATACATTGCATATGCAGTGAGAGTTTTGAGTAGGTATATGTCAAAACTAGGGAAGGAGAATTGGACAACAATAAAGAGATTTTTCAGGTATTTTTGTGGCACTATTAGTTATGGATTGTGCTACCAAGGAAGATTAGGTTTGGACAGAGTGTTGGACATACATTGATTTGTGGATGCAGACTGGGTTGGATTTCTGGATCGTAGAATATCTACAAGTGGGTATGTGTTTATCCTATTTGGAGGAGCAATCAGTTGGATGAGAAAAATGCAGTCTGTAGTGGCACTTTCAACTACATAAGTTGAATACATGGCAGCCACTCATGCAATAAAGGAAGCAGTATGGTTACAACTATTGTGTTCAAGTATTTGGTTGGTACAACAAGCTGTAAGGATAGATTGTGACAGTCAGAGTGCAATTTTTCTAGTGAAGAGCCCAACTTATCATTCAAATACAAAGCATATTGATGTTTAATATCACTTTGTGAGAGATATGGTTGAAGAAAGGGAGGTGTTGTTGATGAAGGTGTAAAATTTGAAGAATGTTGCAGATTCATTAACAAAATATGTGAGCATTGAGAAGTTCTCTTGGTGTAGAGGATCTATGGGAATTTTTCCCCTATATTGTTGACTATGTAAACTTGTAACCCCTTGTATGCAAAGAAAACAACAAGTGGGATCATGTTGGGTATGTGTTATATTCTTTGTTATATTTTTGGTGGTTTTTTGCGTCCGTTTTTGGGCGATTTTTCGGCACATGGTTTTCATCGATGGTTTTTTATTTTCGATTAAGGAATTAGGGTTGTTGACTAATCTGAGTTATTGGATTAGGGTTTTGGATGATACAGGATCCTATATGTATATTGTATTTTAAAAAATGTATGATGAGATGAATATAGAAGATGTTGGTTTTCCCGGTTTGGGTTTCCAGGGGAAAAATATCTGTGTAATGTGCGTTTTTTTCATTGTATGTTTTTTGTTCTTTTATTGAAAATATGTTTGTAGTAAATAATTGTACAAGGTTAAAATCTACAGTACTTAACATGGAGTTGACACCTTAAGTATAATATTTTAATATCAACTTTATACATCTTGAGTGGGCCTAATGGTTAATAACATGTATTTCCTCCTAAGAGGTCACAAGTTCAAATCTAGAGGGGGATAGGGTATGTATACCTACATAGACTTTAGCAGTCAAATCCTTGCACAGAGGGGGTCCCTTGTCCCACAAACAAAGGGGTCTCATACACCAATTTGGTGAAGGATACGTGTGAGTGTGGGGTCTCATACACCAATTTGGTGAAGGAGATGTGTGAGTGCTTAACATGGAGTTGACAATTGGATTTTAAAAAAAATATTAATAAAAAAACAATATTTCAATGTTCGTCGTAAACAAAATATTTCAATGTCCACCTTAATCAAAATATTTCAATATCAATTATATATTTCAATATTAAAATAAAAATTTTGGTATAAAAGAACATAAATATGAGAACACATTAGCAATAGTCAAGCAAGAATTAAAAAATAAATTACAAATTGAAACAATTGGCCTTATAGAAGCAAAATGGTTGGGAAACATAATTGAAAATAAAGATATGTTGATTCGGCTTATGGTAAGATCTAATGCCCATAAATATGACATACTTAGTAAAACTCTGATATTAAAAGGGTCTAGAATATTTATAAATGAAGACCTCGTTCCATAGGAACAAGCTAAATTAAGGAAGGAGGTTCAAAAGGTAAAGGAAACTAGAAAGGAAGGAAAATGGAAAATAATTAGGAACCGAAAAGATATTATTAGGGATAGAGACCAAAAGGATAACAATAAATAGAAATTTAAGACACTTCGGATCCTTTCTTTGAACTATCGAGGATTTTCTTAGAACAAAGGGCCTATATTAAGTTGGATCACAAGTGAAATTGATATTATATTTCTAGTAAAAACTTGGGAGAATGAGGAATCTAAGGTCCCTAACATAGATTGATTTATATTGTTGTCAACATGGAACAAGAAATCCTCCCGTAGAGGGGTTGGAGGCATATCTTGTTACATAAGAACAAACATTTATACTCACATTCGTGCTCATGAAAAATAACCTCTCAGTTAGCTCATTTGAGTGGATATTCCAGATCTCAATGCTAAGAATATTTATATAGAAATTTATTATTTTGAGCCTATTAATTCTACCTTTTATACAAAAAAAATTCTAAATAAAAATTGTCCCTGTAAAAGATTAGAACAAGATATTTTCATTCTGAGAAATGAAAGTAGTATCCTCCTGCCAAGAGATTTTAATGTTATAACTACAACTAATCAAGCTATTTTCTTAAGCAATGATTTCAACCCTGATCCCCTATGGCTAGATGAGGATTTTTTTTTAGCTAATAGATACAAGAGAAATTCGGAATACTTAACCGAGAATTTATATGGTACTGAGCTAATCAAGCTTTTTAGTTCTCAAGATCGAATCATTTGTAATGATCTAATGAAGTGGCCACAATCTATCTAGATGACTTGTATTCATGGGTTGGGTAGTAGTGTTGTGGACTACGTGATATCATATATCCATGTTTACAACCAAATAGTAATTTTTTCCCTTTTAAATGAACATGAGATTGAATGTAATCATATACCTTTGACCCTAACTCTAAACTTTACAATGCATAAAAAAACCCTTGAAGATAACCCTGGTAACCAAAGGAATCTATTTTTTGACAAAAATAAAGCTGATCTCTTTTTATGGGAATTGAAAATTGAATTAGATATTCCATCATATAAGACAAATATTGAAGACATCTATCATAATTTTACAACAATCAAGACTCTCTAGCTCCATAAACAAATTCTCTATCGAAGTGTTGTGTAAAACGAAGAATACAATTGCCAACTGTTGGTGTGATAATAAGTGTAAACTTGTTAGAAAATCCATCAGGTATGTCTATAATGAGTCTTTAAGATATGATAAGATTAATATATACAAATCCCTAATTAAAAGAAAAAAAAGGCACCACATAAATAGAAATAAAGAGAATATTTTTCACCTTTTCTAAGCTAGATCCAAAGAAATTTTGGAGGAAAAATATGACTCATAAAAATAAAGTAAATGATATGATTCCCCTGACAGATTGGAAGTCCTACCTTAAAAATATTTACGAATCATTTAATGTCCTAGAAAAATTCCAAAAGTTTCTACAGAAGATTATGTTTTTTTCTACAGAGGACATAAATTTTTAGTTAAGCGACTTGCAAACAAGAAAGATAAGGACAAAAAGGGCTACCAAGATAAAATATTAAAAATTGGAGGGTCTATTTTGATCCCTCACATACACAAGCTCTTCAATTTAGCAGTCAAGTAGGGATTCACTAAACCTTGGACTCAAAGCCTCATTGTAACTATTTTTAAAAGTGGGGATAAAATAAATCCTTCTAATTATAGGAGAATTATGATTAGATGGATTTTATCCAAGCTATATGGAAGTATTTTGGAAAATAAGATAAGCATATGGCTAGAAAGCCACGGAAAAAGAGCCAAAGGTCAGGCTAGTTTTAGAGGTTATCATTCAACTGTGGACCACCTTATCATGCTTTGGATCATTACAGAGGAGTGTTGCAACAATAAAACCAATATCCTTTGTTGTTTCATTGACTCTAGGAAATATTTTGACATTGTGCCTAGTACCAACCTTTGGAATAGGTTAGAAGAGATAAAATTTGCCTCCGGTTTGAGAGCTATTGCGGTAAGGTCGTATGAGAACATTATTGCCAATTTTATGAGCACTGAGGGTTGGTTAGAGGAAATTAACTACAATATAGGAGTCAAGCAAGGTTTTCCCTGATCCCCTACCCTTTTTGGCATTTACATTGGCAAGTTAGAATATTGTTTGGAAGCCACAGGTTTTGTTGGACCAACTCCTGATAGTGTAGTAATCATCCTTCTTCTTTATGTTGATGATATTGTTATTATGGAAAGGAATCCCTATGACCTTAGTAAGTAACTTAGAATACTCAAGAACTTATTCTCTAGTTCAGGTATGGCTATGAACACAAACAAAACAAAGGTTATGATCATTAAATCCAACAAGATCACCTACAATAATTTTGTATATGAAAATAATATTTTGGAGGAAGTGCCTTCGTACAAGTACCTTGGAATTGATATTCATTGCATGCTCAATTGGAACTATAGCATTGAGAAAAGGGAAAATGGAGGGTGGAAAGGTTATTATGGGATTGAAAATAATTGTAAATTATCACACCTTTGGCCATGGGATAAGAAAAAACACCTCTTTGAAACTCTTGTCACTCATGTTATATTATATGGATGTGAATTTTGGGGATGCAATATATATTGAGAATCCTAGAGAAATATAGAGCAGATCCAAAATACTTTTATAACTTATAATCTCAAAATTAAGGGAAATACACCCTATCCTATCCTCCTCATCAAAGAGAGCCTTTCCCCCATTGATATCACAACTATGATTAGGTACTTAATGTACAAGAAAAATATAAACAACATGGACAGAAATAGGATCCCCAAAATTGCTTTAGGCTGTAGCCAAAATCACCAACAGCTCAAGCGGGGATGGCATAATGATTTCAAGGCTTAGCTAAATCATTGGGGAATGAAAGAAGAAGTTATTCTACAAAATATCGATGATATTAAAAATATTGTACAAGCTAAATTTAATGAGAATCTATGTTATGATAAAGAGTTAGAGGAGAAAAATAAAATTAATATATTATAAGGAGGTGGTAAACCCTAACCTTGAAGATCAAAAGTGTCTCTCTGTTTTGACAAGCATAAAGAAGAGAATCAATATTGCTAAAATAAGAAGTAATTCTCATGAGGTGCATAGTGAAATTGGACATTGGAAAATCCCCAAAACACCATGGCAAGAAAGAATATGTCACCTTTGTGACACCAAGAGGGTTGAATATGAAAAGCACTTTCTCCTATAATGCCCTGTGGATACCCAAATTAGATCCCAATTTCCAAATATTTCTCACAATAACGACCTTCCTAACCTTCTAAGTCATTAAAACTTTAGTGATCTTAGAACACTTCTATTAATGATTTTAAAGAATCGAGATAACATTTTAAATAAATCCAAGTAATCTGTTGATTTTCTTAAGGTATGATAGACCAATTTTGGTCGCAGTGGATGTTAATCATCATCATCATCATATATATATGTATGTATGTATGTATGTATGTATGTATGTATGTACATGTTGGAGTTACTTCACACACACCTAGGATTTATTTTACTATGTTTTTTCCTTGTTTATTAGTCATTATCCAGTCTCATATATTTTAGGGGAGAATATTCCACCTGGAGAATATTTTCTTTCAGTTGACACTTCAGTTTGACTAGTTCAGTTTAGTTTAGATGTTGCATTGGTTTTGTCACCATGCAACATTGCGATCATCACCATGCTAATTTGACCTTGCCTTGGTATCATCACCAGACTGGAACATTACCCTTGATTCCCTGATTTAACTCCTCACTTCTCTCTATTCAGTCAGTTAACTAAAGACTAGTTGACTAGTTAACTCAACTAGGTCACAGTGGATGTTAACCAGCATCATCATCATCATCATAATCATATATATGTGTGTGTGTGTGTGTGTGTGTATACATATGTATATATATGTGTGTATATATACATGTTGGAATTACTTCACACACACCTATGATCTATTTTTCCTAATATGTATGTATATACATGTGTGTGTGTGTATACATATGTATATATATATATATATATATATATATAAATGTATGCATATACCTGTTGGAGTTACTTCACACACACCTATGATTTATTTTTCCTAAGTTTTTTCCTTTTTTATTAGTCATAATTAGTCATTATCCAGTCTCCTATATTTTAGGGGAGAATATTCCACCTGAAGAATATTCTCTTTCAGTTGACACTTCAGTTTGACTAGTTGAGTTGAGTTTAGATGTTGCATTGGTTTTGTCACCATGCAACATTGGGATCATCACCATGCTAATTCGACATTGCCTTGGAATCAAAAGGCACTTGATCCACAGAGCACTGAGTGAATTTATGTTGGATACCCTGATGGTGTGAAGGGATATCGGCTTATTGATATTTCCTCGGACCAGCTCATCACTGAGTGTAGTGTCCAATTCGAGGAAAGTGTCTCGCATGTACCTTAGCAGCCGCATGTAGACACCTTCACTCTTCCACCTGTTTGAGATGATGAGCATGCACATGTTGACTCTTCTTCAGATGAGAGTTATGATTCAGAAGATTCAGATGATTTAGATTTAGAGTCAGTACAGTCATATGCAGATTCAGAGCATCCAAATGCAGTTGCAGAGCCAGATTAGAGGCCCGAGTGGGCACAGACTACTCTTCAGGATGCAAGGGATCGCGTTGGTGATCCAGCTGATACTAGGAGGACTCGATCTGATTTCAAGGAGCCTTCTGTTGCACTCACTACCACTGAACCATTGCCCTCCAGACATATTTTCTTGGTTCAGTCTTCAGATCCACAGTCTTATGGCGAGGCTGCTGGAAATCCCTTTTGGGAATCCTCCATGCAGGAGGAGTACAACTCCCTCCTCAAGAACCAAACTTGGGATCTGGTTCCCCTTCCTTCTGGGAGGAAACTTGTCAAATGCAGATGGATCTACAGGACCAAGAGCACAGCGGATGGACATATTAGCAGATACAAAGCTAGGCTTGTCGCAAAAGGCTTTCAGTAGGTGCATGGTATTGACTATGACAAGACCTTCTCTCCAGTAGCGAAGATGGATTCCATATGATTAGAACTTGCCATTGCGAAATCCAAGGGATGGGAAGTTCATCAGATGGATGTGAAGAATGCATTTCTTCACAGTGATCTTTGTGAGGAGATCTATATGGAGCAGCCCCAGGGATTTATGCAGAACTCATCTTTGGTCTGTCAATTGAAGAAGTCACTTTATGGCCTCAAGAAGGATCCGAGGGCATGGTATGCCAATATGGATTCCTACCTGTTGTCACAGAACTTTGTGCGTTGTAAATCAGACCCGAATTTCTACATGCTCAGGATGGTTCATTCACTCTACTTTTAGTTCTGTATGTCAATGATTTGTTGATCATCGGGTTCTTGACTTGAACGATTGTTGCAGTTAAGAGGATTCTACATGATAGTTTTTTGATGAAGGACATGGTTCTGCTACACTTCTTCCTTGGACTCGATATCAATCAGGATGCATCAGGAATCAAACTGTCTCAGGCCAAGTATGCACGATATCTCCTTGAGAAATTTCACATGACAGACTGCAAGTCTGCTCTGACTCCTTTCCTATCAGGATTCAAACTTGAGGATGGCAAGGAGACTCCACTGGTTGACAACACACTCTACAGACAACTAGTTGAGATCTTGTTGTATCTCACACACTCCAGACCATACCTCTCATATGGAGTTGGCGCAGTTTCCAGGTTCATGCAGGAGCCGCATGAGCTACATTGGAAGGCTGCAAAGCATATCCTTCGATACGTACAAGGCACCATCACCTTTGGGATTCATTATGAAGAAGACTCTACATTAGATCTCATCGGGTTTATTGATTCTGACTAGGCTAGTGATAGCACTGATTGCAAGTTCACATCTGGTTACTCACTCAGTCTTGGTTTTGTTCCTATCTGTTGAACGATCAAGAATCAAGCCTCCATTTCTCTATCTTCAGCCGAGGCAGAGTACAGAGGGGTAGTTAAAATAACCATTCAGGATATGTGGCTACAACATTTTCTCACTGAGTTGGGCATTCAATTTCATCGGTCGATCGTCATCTAATGTGACAACCAGAGCACTTTGAAGTTTTGCAAAGATCCAGTTAAGAGGAAGCAGATGAAGCACATAGAGATCCACATGCACTACATCCGGTACTTAGTACACGAGGGGATCATCGACTTATATTTTTTTCCTTCAATAGAACAGACGACATACATCTTCACCAAGACCTTCACTGAGCAGAAGTTCTATTCTCTGCAAAGTTGTCTTGGAGTGAAGGACACAGTTGCCTAACAACTGTAGTTCTTATTTTTACATACATTGTACCTTGAGGGGGGGGTTCCCATGAGGTTTTCCCTCTTTCCTCACTTTATTTCAATGTATCTTTTGTATTTGGGTACCTAACATGGCCTCGTTGTTGGGACCCATTCTTTATTTTCACCATAGTGA
>JZKD02S0681254.1:157482-175952 GCA_000966675.3 Picea glauca | reverse complement strand
AGCTCATATCTTTTTGTTCATTTGATGGATTGTGTTAAATTTGTTCGGTTGCAATCCTATTTATACAATTTGGTGCAAAAAAAACCTATACGACGTGTCGTTTCATATTTTTCGACGGTCGAAATTCATCCGACAGTCTTTCGGCCGAAAGATCTGGAAATTGTTTAGTTTGACGGATTCCGTTAGATTTTAGCCTTTCGGCCGAAAAAATGAAATTGCAACTGAAAACCAAAACCAGAGAAATGCCCCAAGCATAATTAAACTTCATAGGTTGCAGAATCCTACAAACATTGAGAATTTGGTTTCGAAAATGACACCAGCATTTCTAAAATTGAATCTACTTTCAATTCGTATAATTTGTTTTAATTTTCTTTATTTTTATCTAATTTTATTTAATTTAAAAAAAAACTCACTACATAATATTTTCAGCAGACATTATGATTCGGTGAAATGAAATATCGGTATCTCAAAAAATATAAAGTGAAAAAAATTGAAAAAAATATATTCATAATCCTTAAACTGTTCTTTTCAAAAGGGTATATTTAAATTTTAGGTTTAAGTAAAAATTAAGATAGATACAAGGTGTAGAAAAACATGTTTTTAAACTCTGCAACGTTTTCAGCTTGGTCAACTTCAAAAAATTCAAAAAATTATAATATTCATCCGTTAAATTCAAAATAATAGTCATAATAAAATAGAGTCTTTGTAGATTGTTGCAGTATATTTTCTTTCTTCAAAACATAAGTTTAATAATATATACATTGTTGTATAAATAAGTAACTCATTACCATTCATTTCATGTTTAAGAAACATATTGTTAAACAATTGTCAAATTGACATATCAAATCGTGATAAAAAAAAATTGAAAAATAGTCATTGGAAAGCTAACACAATTCTTCAAAAGTTTTGTTTTTACTGTAAAGTGAAATTCTAAATAAAAAAAATACTTTTGTATGTCGGAAGTTGAATAACTTGTGAAAATACAATTTTTTTTCTCATAAAACAAGCAAAAGTGTAACCCATCTTCATGATTTCACCCCTAGGCCTAATATTATGTATGCAGTTGGTTTTGTTTCCAGGTTCATGGAATCTCCCAAATATTCTTGATGGAAGATGGTGAAAAGAATTCTGAGATATGTTGCAGGCACTCTCAATTTCGGTTTATGGTACACACAGTATGAAGATAATCATCTCTCTGGTTACACTGACAGTGATTTTGCAGGTAGCTTAGATGACCAGAAAAGAACCTCAAGATATTCTTTCACCTGGGCACGAATCTGATTTCTTTGGCATCAAATAAGCAACCCATTGTCTTAATATATTCTGCAGAGGAAGAGTATTTCACTACTACCTCAGCTTCATGTCAAGATGTGTGGTTGCGAAGACTATTGAATGATATGTCACATACAAAAAAAGGAGTCAACTCTTATCTTGTGTGACAACACTTCACTAATTTCTTTATCCAAATACCATGTTTTTCACAGGAAAAGCAAACACATTGACACTCGCTTTCACTTCATTGGCGAGCTAGTCAATAATGGTGAAATCGCCCTTCAATTATGTGGCTCACGAGATCATCTCCCAGACATTTTTACAAATCCATTAGGAAAAACCTCTTTTGATTTTCAGAGAAATCACTTGGGCATTGTCAGTATTGATGTTTGTAACTATTAAGTTTAAAGGGGGTGTTAGTTATAAATGTAGCCTCAACAGTATGTGATTGTACACTGCCAGTTGTTCTGGCCAGTTATATAAGTCGTTAGGATTTCTTGTTTTGTTTCTTGATTAATTTTTAATGTTTCTCACCTATAAGGTTCATTCTTTCATCTAATACGCATGTGCTCTACACATTCTTGTTCCCAATTTTGTCTTCTCTGTATTATCTTCTTTACTTCTTATTTTGTCAATATTTGAGAGGAGCGAATGCAAAACAAAATCAGGTTGTCTATAAATGTTGTAGTACTAAAAATCATGTCAGGGATGCACCTTTCACCCACCAATACAGACTGGGGATCATTGGCTACAAGACTGATTGAAATCATGATCGCCGCCATAAAAACCATAAGTGAAAAATGAGCAAATTCTGCCATCAGTCCAGCCAATAACCAATATGTATTGGGATTGGAACCCAACGGTGTGTGTATATCTCAATAACTCCAAGGACAATTGGATACAATTGAAATCAAATTTACTAATATCATTTGGAGAGATGAAAAGAAACAACATTCAAACATGTAACATAACTTGAATGTTATTAGCACAAATGTTTCGGGTTCGATATTAAGATACAGGATGGTGTTTGAATGATGAAAATCAATTGTTTTTTTCCATATTAAATCTCACGAATGACTTTCACGACAATTGTATGCCATCAAAATCAAATTTACTCTCAAAAAAAACTTGAACGGGGAGAAAAGATAGAGACAAAAACAACCTTAAAACATGTAACACTACCACAACCACATAATTAAAAGAATAACACTATCACAATCACCATAATGAAAACAGTTAACACTATTAGAACCATAATTTAAACACATAACACATAGACATCCACATTGTTAAAAGCATAGATAAAAGCTATTGATATACTTTGATAAATGTCATTGGAAAATGGTGTTATCCATCTAGACTACAAAACTACTTTTAATTATGTAAGATTGTCATTATTACAATAAAATTATTATTTTACAATATTTTTTTCATTAAATTTGTTATATTTTTTATTTAAAGCAATTAATATATTAAATTAAACTAATCATAATATTAAACAAATTAAAAATTCTAATTTATTTTAATTAATTTTATTTTTATATACAAATAATTTTTTATTGATATAATATAAAATTATAAATATCATTTTAAATTCAAATTTAAATTAAAAATAACTATCAAATTATTAAAAATCAATTATCAAAGTATTAAATAAAAATAAAAAAATATATATTATAAAATTATAATAAAATTATAATTTTTATTATAAAAATAAAAAATAAAAATTGACCATTTTATAAACTACCTTTGATAAATATCTCTTTTACTTCAGCCATACTTGACACTTAAAAAGTCATGTGGCAAGGTGCAATTTGAATACTGCACCGCACCCATCTCATTCATGTTAGAATACATAACTCATACATGTGGCATGATGATCTCTTGAGCAGGTAAGTCATACTTTGATGGAAATAAAAATAAGGATGTAAAACAAATAAGTTTGATTAGATGGAGGAGAAGGGTTTAGAATAGAAAATTTGAGCACTTGAATTAAAGTAGTTGATGGAAATAAAGATGTAAAATAAATAAGCTTGATTAAATTGAGGAGAAAGATCTAGAAGAGATCATTTGAGCCCTTGATCTATGTTCAAGATCAATGGTTCAGTTTCATCTAAATATGTATAAATAGAGGTGAGAACTAATGTTAAAAATAGGTTTTTTTTTTTTTTTTTTATATTTATTGTTATTTCTTTTGTGGTGTGAAGTTTTTGAGGGATTAGGCCAAATTTTCAGGGGTAGTCTGAATTTTATATGTATTAAAGTTTCATACATTTTACAGTCTTATCTTATTGGTTCTGCTTCATTTTAAACCAATGCTCAAAAAATCATTTAGAAAGACGTAGAAAAAACCAGCAAACAGGTAAGATGGGTAAGAGTATCACAACCATATAAATAAAACATGCAACACTATCACAACCACATAATTAAAACATGTAACATTAGTAAAACCACAAAATCAAAATCTGTAACACTAATACAATCACTACAAAGTAGAATCACATAATTACGGTGTCTTCCTATTCGAATTGTTAGATTAATCATTCTTTTAATTATAAAATTTGATATGATGATCAGGAATTGAAGATGTTTGTATATTGTTAGTCTTACTTCTAAATCAATGAATGAGATTTGCTTAATTAATTCTCTTGCATTTATAAATTCATCAATTTATCATGTTTACTTTTTCACTTTTCCCTAACATGATTAAGAGATTACTAAACCTAATTATCAATTACCACCAACCATGATTTAACAAATCCACACCAGATAACTTTAGTTTTAAAATTTACATTTACATTATTAATTTTTTACATTTTACAATTATATCACTGGTAATTATAACTAGCACAGCCGCAAAGTGGCTAGTGAATGCCGAAATAAGACGGTTGGGCGATCCAATATGAAACGCACGGACAGCTAAACGCACATAGAGCTGAGGAAATCCAAAAATTAAATGTGGTAATTCCAAAAGTTAATTTCTTAATATGATTAGGTAAATGTTAAAAAGTAAACACATTAATGCATTCAAAAATACAAGGAAGTTATGAAAAGTAAATCACATTAATTGATTTGGGAGGACGACTAAGAATATGCCATCATCTTCAATTGTTAGCCATCAAATTAGAATTTTAGACTAAAAAGTGATTAATTGTGCCCATCTCCAATAAGTATACACTTTTTGGTGTAATTATACCGCTTACCGCTTATAATTATGTTATAATTATATAAAAATTAACAGAGTGTAGAGACAAGTGGAGAACAACCAGTAACCATTTAAGATTTACTTTTTTATGAATTCGTTTTATAAATTCTAATGCCATGAACGCGCCATGGTAAACATTTATGTAGAGATCCTTTCACTATGCCAGGAGAGCGAGGGAGAGGAGTGGATTAGCGGTTGTAATTATATCAAGAATTAACCTGGAGCGTAGAGACTTAAGATTTACTTTTTTAGTTTTTTACGAATTGGTCGTTTCATAAATTCTAACACCATGAACGCGACATGTGTTACAGTAAACATTTTTGTAGCCACCCTTTCACTATGCGAAGAGAGTGAGGGATAGGAGTGGATTAGACATAATGTTGGATGCCCCGTCTAACATGCGTTTCAAATTAGCACGGCCGTGGTTAAGCTGGGCGTCGTTTCAATTAGGGAAATACATTTGAAAGGTTCAATACCAGTTTAATACCACTTGTCATAGGTGTTGCAGTTGGTTTACAATTCAACATTTTAAATCTTTTAAATACTTCATTTGCATAATTATTTTGACAAATAAAAATGCCATTATCAGATTGATTCACTTCAATTCCAAGAAAATACTTCATCAATCCTAAATAAGTCATCTCAAACTCTATTTTCATGGCATTTGTAAAGTCTTCTACAGATAGATCTCCAGTAAAAATCAGGTTATCAACATACAAATAGACAATCAAAATTTTACCTTCCTGGTTCACCTTTGTATACAGAGTTGGTTCACTTGGACTTCTGTTGAATCCAACACTGATCAAGTATTCATCAATCCTTCTATACCAAACTCTGGATGTCTTCTTCAATCCATATAAAGCATTCCTTAACTTGTAAATTTTATCTCTATGCTCATCAATCTCATAACCCGAAGATTGTCTAACATAAACCTCTTCTTCCAAATATCCATTTAAGAATGCAGACTTAACATCCATCTGATGCATGATCCATATATTCTAAGCTGCAATAGCTAAGACCATCCTCACAGTGTCAATTCTTGCTACATGAGAAAATGTTTCATTGTAATCAATACCGGGTTGCTGACTAAACCCCTGAGATACAAGTCTTGCCTTGTATTTTTCAACTTCACCTTCTGCATTCAGCTTAGTCTTATATACCTAGTTAACACCAATGCTCTTCTTACCTTCAGGTAAATCAAAAAGATCCCAAGTGTTATTTCTTTCAATGGAATCAATCTCCTCATCCATTTCTTTTAACCATACATTCTCTTTAGCAGCTTCATCAAAACTTACAGGATCACATGCCATTAATGCAAAATTTGAAATTTGATCTACTTCTTCCTTTTGATCATAAAATTATCTTAAGCTTCTAGTCTTCTATCCTTTAAATTTGTCTCTTAATGAAGCTAAAGTGGGATTTGATTCACTACTTACCTGTGAATCTGATTAATGTCCACCATGTCAAGATGGCTCACCACACTCATGAGTTCTGGGCATTCTAAATTGAGATGGGATGAAATCTGGTGCTTGCCTTCTTAGACTTCTTGCTGCAGGCGTATGTGCATGTGGAGCCATTTGTCCATCTCCTTGAGCCTGCTCAGCTCCATCATCATCTTCACGGGGTAACACAGCTCCCTCTAAAATTTATTTGTCAATACTTCCATCCCAAGCTTCATCTTCTTTAAATTGAACATCTCTGCTAATTACATATTTCTGGGTGATAGGATTATATTGTTTATAAGCCCTAGACTCTTCACTGTATCCAACAAAGATACATATTTCACTTCTGTCATCCAACTTCCTCCTCATTTCTGCAGGTGCATGTGCAAATGCAACACATCCAAAAATTCTGAAATGAGAAACATTGCAAGGCTTACCATCCCAAGCTTCCTGAGGTACACGATCCTTCACGGTCTTGGTCGGACTTCTATTCAAGATAAAAACAGAGAAAAGAACCGCATCTCCCCAATATTCATTTGAAATATTCTTAGCTTTCAACATGCTTCGAGCCATATCCATGATGGTCTGATTCTTCCTTTCAACCACTCCATTCTGTTGTGGAGTATATCGAGCAGTAAACTACCTTTTAATTCCATGAAGATCAGAAAATTCAACGAATTCATTAAGTTTGTATTCACCTCCTCTGTCAGACCTTAAAATTCTAATGGTTCGACCACTCTCATTCTCAACCATAGACTTAAACCTCTTGAAAACATCAAAGGTTTCATATTTTTGTTTCAACAAATACAACCAATTCTTCCTACTAAAATCATCAATGAAAGTCATAAAATAAACACAACCATTCAAAGAAGGTGTTTGCATAGGTTCACATAAATCTGTGTGGACAATTTCCAATGGATATTTTTCTCTGTATGAAACACCTGAAACAAATTTCTTTCTGTGATGCTTCCCAAGTATACATCTCTCACAAGAGCTTGTAGGTTGTTGAATACAGGGCAGCCCCTTTACCATCTTCTTATTTTGTAACAGATCTAAGCCACCAAAATGTAAATGACCATGTCTCAAATGCCATAACCAAGATTCATTTGAACTTCCATCTTTATAAACATTCAAAGAACCACTCAAATCATTTCTCATAACAAGTGGAAACATCCTATTCTTGGTCATCTCTACTCTTGCAATCAACTGTTTGCTGGGAAATTTATCATAGATTATGCCTACCTTTTTCTTGAAGAACACTCTGTACTTTTCTCCATCAGTTGTCCAACACTAATAATATTGCATTTTAGACCAAGCACAAAATAAACATCATCGATATTTATTTTCTGATTATCCTTAGTGTAGACTGGAACTACACCTTTACCATTAACTGTAACTTTACAGTCATTTCCCAGTTTTACTTTAGACTTAATACTAGTATCAATAGAATAAAATAAGTCCCTATTACCAGTCAATAGAATTGATACATGCTTGGAAACCGAACCTAGAACCTTTATACCAAAATGGAATGTTGGGACCAGAGCTATTTTTTACTATCATGCTGGGTATGAGACCACTATTGATGATTAAACTACTTGGCGTTGATTGCTATGTTGAATTTGGAACCAAGAGAAATAATTTGTTGGTGGTGGTTTCTTGAGGAATGAAAAGATAAGAGGATATAATTGCTTGGCAACTTTAGGCTCTTATTCTGAAGACAATTGTTACTGAATAAACTGCATTTGCAAGGAAACTTGGAAGAGGCATGCTATAGTCCTGTAACTAATAAAAAATACTATGAATGTTGGAGTTGTTGTCGAAGAAGACTGACACTGATCATCTCCAAAATCATCATCTTTGGAGCACTGAAGCACCGATCTCTCTTATGACAATAGAAGAGGAGACTACAATAGATTTTAACTATGATCATATTGAATTTTACATGCTAAATATTGAAATTTTTGAGCTCGAAAGAAAAACCTTTGAATTTGGTTTATTTAAGAAATGGTTGTTGGAAACCACTTAGAATAAAATAAATCCAATCAAACAAATGTTCCATGATATTTTGGCTAAAATAGGAAATCCATCTTTCTGATCTGAAATTATCTGTGACTGTAGGACTAACGATAACCATGAATGTTGAGTACACTATCCAACCACTGGAAAACTAAAAGTAGTTAATATGTAACAACCCCATCATTACGACTACATGCGACGCAACACAAAAGAATTTTTTTTTTTTTTTTTTTTTTTGAAGCAGGAAGACAACAATGAAAACAGTTAAACAACACAACTTGATGACGAAAACTATGCACACAGATCAGGAAACAGACAACAATGACTCAATGCACTAGCACAACATGCCACTGGACGAAACATGCAATAATAATTAGATGGATAGAAATGACTACTTGCTCGACACAAGCAACACAATGCCTACAACATAAAGGATGGCATAAACCAACCCGACACAATGGCTTTGGAAACCAATAATTGGAAACCTCTACAACACGTAAATATCAAAATGCGCTAAGGCATTACCAAGTACCAACAAAATTTGCAATGATCAAAACCCCACATCCGGAAGCACAAGACTTTGGCCAGGCTAACATTCATGTCAATCCATCAGGGCGTGCAAGGATCCCCTCATCAGGAATCATGCCGTCACAAGGCGATAGGCATGATCGTAACCATTTCGCAACAAAACAAAGCAAGACCAATAACCCAAGAAAAATCCAACTCGCCAGGAGACCAAATTAACTGACAAGAATAGTATCCCCACACACCCAAGCAACAAGTCGACAAGAGGCAAGATGACATCACTTAATTTAAATGGCACAAGCTATTAAACGACTTCCCCAACAAACCATAAACCATTAATTGTTAAGCATGATGTCTAAGTGTGAAGGAGTGAACTATTATAAATGTTATAAAAAATAATTAGAAAAGAAAATTAGCAAGGAAATTAGATTATGTATCGATGTCATGAATAATTACTATATTTACTCGCTGTCTATTGAATATTTAGTGTCATACAACATGTTTAAAATCAAATGTATAATTGTTTTGTCATTCAAACGCATGTATTCTCTATCCAATTCGTATCCATTAAATCATATAAATTCGTTGTCAAACTATATTGGTTGTCATCAAATTTTAAAAAGACGGTCAATATGTGTAAGTTGCCAACTATATTAAACACTATCATGATGTGGCAATCCACAGTATTAATCAATGTCATGTGATAATACATATATATAATGGTTGATAAATGGTCACTCAGTTATGTAATAACGCTGATATATAATCGTTGTCACAAAAACATAGATATATAATCTAGATACATGGTAAATCAGATATATAATCGCTGAGATATGATAATGCATGTATTAATTGTTGTCATAAAAATAAAACGCAGATATATAAATTTGCTATCCATCTAGGTGTAACTCGTTGTCATACACAACAACAAGCAAATAACCATTGTCTATTAGATATTTATATTCAACGTTGTCTATCTAATATTAAGATACAAATTCAAAGTTGTCTATTCACATTTCGGGGTAAAACGAATTGAGAAAAACCAAATTGGAAAAATGAATTCGGTAAAGGGAGAATGGTAAAACAAATTTGGCATAACCAAGTTGGCAAAACGAATTGGGTAAAGGGAGAATGGTAAAACGAATTTGGCAAAACCAAATTGGAAAAACGAAATGGGTAAAGGCCAAATGGTAAAACGAATTTTGCAATACCGAATTGGCAAAGCGAAATGGGTAAAACGAGAATGGTAAAATGAATTTGGCAATATAGAATTGGCAAAACGAAATGGGTAAAGGGTGAATGGTAAAAACACAATCATC
Source organism: Picea glauca (assembly GCA_000966675.3). Classification (NCBI taxonomy): domain Eukaryota; kingdom Viridiplantae; phylum Streptophyta; class Pinopsida; order Pinales; family Pinaceae; genus Picea; species Picea glauca. The sequence continues at coordinate 166,173 of JZKD02S0681254.1, read as the reverse complement.
CTCAAGGTAAAAAAGACACATTCAATCTTATTGCTATTATTTATTAAATGTCTGGTATCGCTGCACCATAGATCTAATTTCTCTATCAATAGAATTGTTATCAACAATATTATTTTGTTGTCCAAAATGTTGTTGTTATTACAATGGTTGTCATAATAAATGCAAAATCGTTGGTTTAATAAATGTAATAGTTTGCTCACCAGGAGTAGTAAATTAGCAGACTGATAAGGTGTAAATTCGCAGTCTACTATGTCTAAAATTGTTTTCATACATAGAGAATAATAAGTTTTCATCTATAGAAATAAACACTCTATCATACAACAACGAAATCACTAACCAAAAACATAGAGAATAAAAATGTTATCTCTATCACATTATAAAGAAATCATTGTGAAAAATAAATGAAATCGTTGTGCAAAGGATAAGATATATAATCATTGGTAAATGTTAACGCATTGTTGGTAAGGTTCTACTAAAACGGAGCATCCAAACCACGTTTTTTGCTGGCAAAAAGAAGCACATAATGGTGAAGAAAAAACCATCAAAATGCAGCACAGAAGGGTATTGAATGCAGTAAAAACAAACACGAAATTGTGGCATAGAGACACATGATCCAGCCTAGTAAGATCCACCAAACGCAGTTAAAGGAGGACGAGATCATAGCTGACAAAGGAGCCACAATTTCATTGGAGATGACCCACGTTTTTTTTGAGATAAGAAGCCAAGAAATCGATCAAAGATGAGTCACAGAGATAATCATTCAACCATGAATCAATCAACCGCAAGTATAAGTAAGGGGTAGACAGTTGGGCAAAAATTTATCCTTCACTCATCATCCATGCACGGAAAAGCAAGGCATTAGAATCTATAGGTCTTTAAACACCAAAGTGACGATCCTCTATTCGGCTCCTGGCTGACTGCTTGGGCATGGACTGATGAACTAGGAATAAGGGCGGAAGATAAAGCACAATCTCTTCAAAACAATCAATAAAACCCGCTTATATAAGTTATTGAAATCGGAAATTGGGTTCGCCAAGGGAAATCCATTCAGAAAACAACAAGCAAGGGGATTACAATACCGTAGGAAAGCAGGTGCAAGACATCGCATGGAAATGAAATATTAAACCAAGCATAGAGAAATAACATGAGTAAATTTAATTTCATTTCAAGTAACAATTAACCAACGTACCTTATCCAAATGCGACTGCTCAATAGTTTATGTCTCGCACGCACTCCATCCAGCTTCTGCTTGCTGACCGATGTGACGTCACCGGTACCTCCCAACCAACACTAGGGGTACTCTTCATCCCCCTGAGCCCCCTAATTTGCAAAGGGGAGACACACACTATACCAGAGAACATCTAGTACCCATCTTGCCTCACAAGGTCGAGCTACCACTCGTTGCCTGAGCTGGGTATCCCAACTCCCACAAGATAAGTTCAGTCAAGACAAAAATTTAGCAGTGTAATGTTACGCATAAATATTAGATCCATACACCTCCTCCTCCATCCTTTTTATAGAGTTTTTAAGTGATTTCTTTCCCAAATTCCCATTTAATTTCTTTTTCATTAATTTAATGAGAAAAAAACCTCCCCCACACACATGTCACCCATCCCCCTAGTTGCACCAGAAATTAATTTCATTAATTAATTAATTATTCCTATTTCCCTCACCCACCTAAAAGCATTCCTAAAAACGCTCCTTGGTGTCCCAAAATTCCCTTAAAAATCTTAAATGACTTACGCTTTACTAAATTCCTAGATGAGTTCATAATTAGAAGGTTCTTAAAGGCAATATTCCTTACTAAGTTAGACATTCAGCTTTTTCCTTACATTTACATTTTTCTTTATGTTTCCCCTTTTTCCCTTAGTTTCCTATTTCTTTTAAGTTTCCCTCTTTTCCCTTTTTAACTAAAACTCAAATTAGCAAGTGTAGTAACACCACCTTTTACCCCCCCCCCTTTTTTTTAATTAATAAAATTTAATTAGCATATGTAAATAAAACAATCATTTCCCTTTTAAAATTTTAATCCCTCAATATAATTTGATTTTAATAAATTAATTGAATTTCTTACCCCCTTCTCGCTACATGTTTAATTATGACTTTTTTTCTTACCACATGTGTCACTTAGACCTAGATTTTTAATTTCACTAGGGTGGGCGACATTTTTATTAGGGAATTTTTTTTTTTTAAATCTTAGTTGTCACATCATTCGTTTTAAGGTTGTTTAGGTTTAATTCACTTACTAGTGAAAATCGCGATGTGCCCTTCAGGAGGCACTAGGTATTCCAAGGGTGCCACTCGCCTCTTCCCATTTTTCTTGTGCCACGTGCCCTTCAGAATACACTATGTGCTCCAACTGTGTCACTTGCTTCTTGACTAACTTGGTAGACATCAAAAACCCCTGGAGTCAATACTCCACCATGTAATCTTGTGGGCGACCAATGGCCACTTAGACTCATCATGAGCAACTGTAGCAGTCTTCCCTAAGAGCTTCAGGGGTCTTCTCGAACTAGGTATGCATTAACCTACAATTCGAGCAACGGTGGGATTGCTAGTAGGTTGTGGCAGGGCTATTGTCCACACCTCTCCCTCAAGTCTCTGGTTGTCATGCGTGACCCCTCTACTCCACATGTGAGTCTGGTTGGCAAGCTATCGTCAGCCTGCATCCATCAATGAATCATGTCAACAACAATAATCAATCATCATAACATCTAATCATATGTACATGCATCACATCAATTAAATTCAAACCCAACAATCCTCTCCCTGACTCGATCCAGAATCCAAGTGGTTTCATCGATGCCTATGCATCCTCAATGTCCAAAGTCCTGCACACTCAGGAGAACCCAATCAATAGCACCTGTCTATGTAAATACAACAGAATAGCATATCATAAATTCCATCATATCTCATAATCGTAATCAAAATGACCAACAGTATAATAACCCGGATCACTTGCAAGCAAGTGTCCTCAAAGAATAATTTTGCTCAATGCGTGCAAGAGCGGTATGTTACATACACCCCCTCTTGGTCTAAAATTTGTCTTGAAGTTTCACAGTATATAAGTGTTGAAATAAAGTGTATCACAGTATCATAAGTATATCCATCAAATAAAAATGGAAATTGTTGACTCATAACATATGCGTCCTCCTAGGTCGTCGAGTGCGGACTAGAGTTGTCCCACTGGACCTTGTCCTGATCTATTGTTCGACGTCATAGTTGTTGAATGTGATGGTCCAGGATGCGGATTGGCTCAGCCATGAGTGCACCCTCAACCGATACCTGCAAGGTACTCAACTCCAAACATGTGGATGATCACTAACATAATGTCTCAATCAGAGGCATGAAATACATCGTGCATATGCCTCAAGTATCAGGGAAGGCTAGTCAATAGGCGATGACCCTCTCTTTTCCACAATTTTGCAAGATCCCACGAACCTAGGAAAAAGTTTATCACCCCTTCCAAACTTGATTGAACTCTTATGCGGTTTCACCCACAAGAATACTCGATCGCCAACATCGTAACTACGGTCGACATGATGCGCATTGACATAACTCTTCTTCTGATCCTACACTTCCTTGAACATTTGTCTTATAGTTTCCATTTGATCTTCCATTTCTTGGTCCCAACTCAAAGGCGTCAGACATGGTTTCCCGTAAAGAAACTCGAAAGGAGCCATCTTAATGGTGCTTTGATAACTGTTGCTATATGCGAATTCTACCACTGGAAAAATTCTTCCCAACGCTTATATTAGTCCATCACATACATATGTAACATTTTCTCCAATATTTGGTTTGTTTGTTCGGTCTCCCCGTCTATCTCTAGGTGATACGTAGTACTAAGGTTAAGTTAGGTTCCCAATGCCTCTTGGAAACTAGTCCAAAATCGTCCAGTAAACACCGATCCTCAATCAGATATAATCCTCTTAGGCACACTATGCAGCCTCACAATGTCACTAATGAAAACTCCAGCTATGTCAGGTGTGTGATACATCGTATGCACATGAATAAAATGAGCACTCTTGGTCAAAGTTTCGACTACCACAAAAATCGAGTCAGGTTTCCTTGTCGTCAGTGGCAATCCAACAATGAAATCCATTGAAATGACCTCCCATTTCGATTCTGGAATAGTGTGTGGCTATTGTAATCTTGCTGGATGTCTATGTTCAACCTTCACCTACTGACATTCTAGACATATTTCCACGTAGTTGACTATGTATGCCTTCATCCCTTTCCAAAGAATAAGGGTTTAAGGTTTTCCCTCATCTTCATAACTCTTGGATAAGCCATGTATATTTCTCTATGAGCCTCGTTTAGTATCACAATCCTCAACTCGTGGTTCAGTGGCACATAATTTGACCTTTAAATCTCAATGATCTGTTGTTGTCCATATTAAATCCTTCAAATTTTGGTATCATCATTGTGTTTTGTCTGATAAAATCCTTGTCCTCTTTGTACCAGTCATCATCACGCTGTAAAGTTATAATCTTTTCATGTAGATTCGTTTGAAGAGGCAATCACCTAGAATATGTGTGGTCTCCGACTCAACGCATCCACCACACTGTTCATTGTCCCTTTTATGTTATAAATCTTGAAATAATACTCACTAAGTAATTTCGACCAACGTCATTTTCACGTGTTCAAGTCCCCTTGCGAAAAGATGTGTTGTAATCCACAATGTTCTATTTTTTTGTTCCATTTCCGTGCAATAAGGTAGTGTCTCCAAACCCTCAAGTCATAAACAATGGATAACAACCCCAATTGTGTGTCACATAGTTCTCTTCATGCCTTCTCAACTTTCTTGAGATGTAAGCGATCACTCGATCGTCTTGCATCGAGGTTCTGTCTAAGCCTTTTTTGGATGTGTCAGTGCATACCAAAAAGTCTATGTCCATGCCAGGGACCTTCAGTATCAGTGTCGTTGTCAACATCTCCTTGGGCCTCCAAAATTCCTACGAGCATTTCTCAGTCCAAACAAACTTCTTGTTCTTCTTCTGCAACTCCGTAATCGTATTTTTTATCTTGAGATCCCTCGAAGAACCATCGATAGTATCCCGCTAAACCCTTGAAGCTAAATACTTAAAGGACATTCGTCAGCGCAGGCCATTCCATAATATCCTTGACCTTTGTTGGATCCATGTCGATACCTTCATCGGAGATGACATGCCCTAAGTAGTGAATCTTTGACTGATAAAACAAGCATTTAGACAAATTCCCATACAATCTGTTCTCTCGCAGACACTGTAGTACCAAGCGCAAGTGTTCGTCATGCTCCTTCATCGTTCGAGAGTAAATCTAAATATCGTCAATGAATACTTGGACAAAGTTGTCCAAGTATACACGGAACACCCCGTTCATCAAACTCATAAATACCCCTGGGGCATTCGTCAGTCCAAATAGTAAAACAATAAACTCATAATTTCCAATCCTCATCTTAAATCCGGTCTTAGGTACGTCATCCTCCTTGATTCATAACTAGTGATACCCTGATCACAAGTCGATCATTGAAAACACTATCGCGCCTTTCTTCTGATCGAACATATCATGAATCCTTGGCAACGGGTACTGATTCTTGATCGTTGCCTTGTTCAATTGACAATAGTCAATGCAGAGTCTCCACGACCCTTCCTTCTTCCGTATGAAGATAACCAACACACCCAACGGTAACACACTTGGATGTATAAGTCTCAGGTCTAGCAACTCCTTTAGTTGCATTCTCAACTCTTATAACTCCAGGGTAGATATCCAATAAGGCATTCTTTCTATTGGCTCAGTCCCCCGTTTTAGGTCTATGGTAAATTCCAATTCCCTCTCTGGTGACATCCTAGGGAATTCTTCCAGGAAGACGTACACAACTCTCTCACCACCGGAAGGTGTTCTAGACCTGCTGCTACTCCCTTCTCATTTAACCCAAGGATCGCATAAATCTTACATCCCTTGCGCATGCTCTTCCATAGATGCAAGGAAGAGATGAACCTTAGGGAAACTTCCTGGTTCTAACCTAAAATCACACGTCTCTGTCACTCATCATAGACCAAGCTCAATCGTTTTGTCTTACATTTGAGTATCGCCTCATGCGATTCCAACTAGTCCATATCGATCACGACATCATAAGATCCTAAGATCATGACGTACAGGTTGGACCTAGTGGAAAACTCTCCCAGGTTAAGCCTACAGCCCATAACCTTCCCTCCAACCTTTTGTTTGGCTCCAGAAGCCATTTACACAAAGCTAAACTCATCCTGTTCGACTTCCTTTACCTTAATACTTTTTAGTGCTGCACCAAAAATGAAACTCTCGATAGCACCGAGATCTATCAAAATACTAAGGGTCTGGTCAACGAAGGTACCTGAGGTGTCGAGAACAGTCGACTAGTGCTTTACTTGGTAGTTATTCACTACTACATGAATCTGATGGGTCTTGCCCAAATTTCCCACGGTAGTGGGTCCGGTTGATCCAGATGCTCTAGTCCTCTCCACTGGGAAGTCATGCTAGTAATGTGGCTCCCCACATTCCAACACACTTTCTTCGATCCAGTATTCCTGGTACCCGAAGTAGAAGCTGGATCCTAACAATGAGGCCAACACAAACTTGTTTCCGTTAAGTTTCTCGATAAAAGGTGCAGATCATACTGAAGAAGGTCCAAAAACAGGCCTCGTACTCGAGCACTGTATGACCACCCTGTCACAAGGCGTTGAACTCGTTGAGATGATGCTCAACAAATTCCTCAGAAAGATACCTCTCTTGGAACCGTTCCTCGAACAGTTCCCATGACACATCTTCGATGACCATGTTCAATTGCGACGAGAGAATATTCCATCATAGAAGAGTACTCTCCTTCAGTTGAAGACAACCATGTGAACCTTCATGTTGGGGGTATAGTCGCAAAGTGCAGGAACCTCGCCATATTCTCCAACCATGCCTCATCGGCTACACCATCCGGGGCACCCAAGAAATATGGAAAATTGACCTTCTCGAGTTCATGGTGAATACTAATGGTACTGGCTGGGCGCATTGTGGACCCTCAGGGGTACAGGCCCCCTGGCCTCATCTCAGAACATATGGTGAATCAAGGCCTCTGAAAATCTCTGGAAGGACCTTGTCAAACCATATTCATGTAAAATTCTTACCTTGTACAATGTCTACTGTAAATAGATATTTAGAAAAGAACAACAAAGATACAATGGCCAATACAAACATTACACAGATATTTTTCCCCTGGAAACCCAGACAGAGAAAACCAGCATATATTATATTCATTCATTTTTGTTACATTATTTACAATACAATTTACATATAGGAGCTAGCGGCATCCAAAACTCTAACCCAATAACCTATATTAATCCAAAACCCTAATTCCCTAACCGGAAATAGAAAACCATCGACAAAACCCATGTGCCGAAAAAACCACCTAAATACATGACACGTTTCCCGAGGTAAGTGTCACATTTTCCGAGGAAAAATAAATAAATTATGGGGGTGCTGCCCCCGAACCCCCTCTGCGCGCCCAGCGCATACACTCAGACACTACTACTCATGCAACGAATATAACACATACCCAACATTCTCCCACTTGTTGTTTTCTTTGCATACAGGGAGTTACAGGGTTACATAGTAAAAAATCTAGGGCAACAATGTCCATGGATCCTCTACACCAAGATAACTTCTCAGTGCTCACATATTTTGTTAATGAGCCTACAATATTCTTCAAAGTGTCCACCTTCATCAGTGATACTTTCTTTTCTTCAATCATGTCTCTCACAAAGTGATATTGAACATCAATGTGCTTTGTCTTTAAAAGATATGCAGGGTTCTTCGACAGAAAAATTGCACTCTAACTGTCACACTCTATCCTTAGAGCTTGTTGTATCAACCCAATACCTGAACACAATATTTCTAACCATATTGCTTCCTTACTTCCATGAGTGGCTGCCATGTATTCAGATTATGTAGTTGAAAGTGACACTACAGTCTGGCTTTTGCTCATCCAACTTATTGCTCCTCCAAACAGGTTAAACACATACCCTCTTGTAGATCTCCTATGATCCAAATCTATAGCCTAGTCTGCATCTACAAAGCCATGTATATCGACCACTCTATCCAATCCCGGTCTTCCTTCGTAGCACAATCCATAGCAAGCAGTGCCACGCAAATACCTGAAAACCTTTTTTACTGTTGTCCAATGCTCCTTCCTTGGTTTTGACATATACTTGCTCAAAACTCCCACTGCATGTGCAATGTTCGGTCTAGTACAGACCATTGCATACATCAAACTACCAACTACACTAGCATATGGAACATGAGACATGTCCTCCTCTTCTTCATGTGTCTTGGGACACTGATCCACAGATAACTTTACACCAACAGGAATAGGAACCTTAACCGGTTTGCATTCCTGCATATTAAACCTCTGCAATATTGTCTCGACATATTTTCTCTGATTTAACCAGAGTTTCCTCTTTTTTTAATCTATTTTAATTTCCATGCCCAAAATGAAATTTGAAGCACCGAGATCCTTCATGTCAAATTTAGAGGACAACTGAGTTTTCACATCCTAGATAATCTTCTTGTTATTTCCTATCAACAACATGTCATCCACATACAAGACCAAATAAATCAAATGATCACCAATTAATTTAAAATACACACAATGATCCTCTTTGCTTCTTGTGAAGCCAATTCCCAGCA
>JZKD02S0681254.1:144605-157432 GCA_000966675.3 Picea glauca | reverse complement strand
TTGCATACCAGCTCCTTCTTTCCCTTCACAACATAACCTTCTAGTTGCTTCATATAGATTTCTTCTTCCAGATCCCCATGTAGGAATGTTGTCTTCACATCCATTTGTTCTATTTTAAAATCAAATGCAACAGCAACAGATAACATAAATCTTATGGAGATTAACTTGGCAACAGGAGAAAAAATCTCACCAAAATCAATTCCCTCAACTTGGGAATAACCCTTTGCTACTAACCGAGCTTTGTATTTCTCCACTTTTCCTTCTGCATTTAGCTTCTTTTTAAATACCCATTTGTTGCCAATAGGATTTCTTCCAGTTGGCAACTCCACTATATCCCAAGCCTCATTCTTATCCAAAGATTTCATTTCTTTTTCCATAGCCCTTTTCCAGAGATTTCAATCCTATGAATCCACTACCTCCCTGACAGTTCTAGGATCATCATCAGTAATAGACAAAGAAAATTTTGAACGGAAATCAGATGGACTATACCTTTCTGGTAGCCTTCTTTCTCGATCCGATCTCCTCAATACTAGAGTATGAGGATCTTCTTCTTCTGATTCATGTTCTTCTGTAGATTCTGATTCATCATCCTTTAAATCAAACTCTATCTTCTCCGGTTCTTCCTTACTTGGTAGGACTTCCTGTTTAACAACATCCTTCATTTCTCTAAATACCACATCTCGGCTATACACTACCTTCTTAGTTTCTGGGTTCCAAATCTTATAACCTTTGAGACCATCTTTATATCCAATAAAGATACATTTTTCAACCTTCTTATCCAGCTTACTCCTGTTTTCCTTTGGAACATGAAGATATGCATCACAGCCAAATACCTTAAGATGTGTGAGAGAAGGTTCCTTACCAGTCCATACCTCTTGTGGAATCTTTTCATTCAACGCTGATGAGGGTGATCTGTTGACCCGATAACATGCAGTACCCACTGCCTCTAGCTAGAATTCTTGCCCTAACCCGACACCACTGAGCATGCACCTTTCTTTTTCCATCAGCGTCTTGTTCATCCTTTATGCAACTCCATTCTATTGAGCTGTATATGGAGTATTCGTCTACCTTGCTATACCACACTTCTTACATAATTCTTCAAATTCATTCCTGCATAAATATCTGCCATTATCTGTCCTCAACACCTTAATTCGTTTCTCTATTTTATTCTCAACAAGAGCCTTAAAATCCCTTCATCAACACCATTACTCCTCGAACCATTCTGGAAGTTCCCTTTTCAAAAATTGTTTTTACCCCTGCATCTTCCATTTTGCTTACAGAAATCAAATTTTTGGCCATACATGGGATGTGTAGAACACCAGGAAGTGTTATAATCCCTCCATCTATGAGTCTCAACTTGACCCTTCCTCTTCCTATGATTCTGGTTGAAGAATCATTACCTAAAAAAAAATTACCTCCATCATACTTTTCATATTCGCAGAACCACTCCCTGTGGGGAGTCATATGAAAGGATGCACCAGAATCAATCAACCATGCCTCATGATTTACATGTGTGCTTGAAGAGGCCAAGTACACATCACCTCCTTCGTCCTTAGAGGTATTTTCTTCTATATAAGAAGATTCTTCAGATCCCTTCTTTTTCTCAACTTTGGATCTACACTGCTTCTTGTAGTTCCCTTCTTTTCCACACCTCCAACATACCCTTACAAACTTTCCAGGAGATTTAGATCTACCGTTAGATGTAGATCTCCCACTTGAGAAATTATATCTATTTCTTTCCTGGGAACGTCCTCTTGAAAAAAATGCATCTGTGCTATGTCCTTCCATATTATTTTGTCTCATCTCCTCCGACAACAAGGATGAGACCACTTCTTCAAACTTCAAAGAAGTTGTATTACTACCTATGGCCATAACCAGACTATCCCATGATTCTGGTAAAGAACACAACAAACTGATACATTTATCTTAATCTGAAATTTTAATCTCAACAGATACTAACTAACTTACCAGAGTATTGAAGGCATTCAAATGCTCTTCCACCGAGTCTCCACCTCTCATCCTCAAGTTATACAACCTCTTTCTTAGGAATAGTTTATTTACCAAGGACTTAGACTGATAAGACTTCCCCAACTTTTCCCATAAATCCTTGGTTGTAGTTTCCTCTGACACATTCAGTAATACTGAATCGGAGAGACATAGTCGGATTGTGCTCTTTGCCTTCTGATCCATATTTTTCCAGTCATCTGCAGAAGTTCCTGTAGGTGCAGTACCTGGATCTACCGTGATCCATTGATCTCTTTCCACCAAAAGATCTTCCATATTGAGCTTCCACAACTCAAAGATTTTCCCATTAAACTTCTTGATCTCCATATTTGAATTGCTTGCCATTTCTCTTCACCTGAAAAACAATACCACAGATCTCCCACTGTAACAAGGCTTATCACAGTCCCGAGCCAAACCCTTGACCACAAAGGCGTCCCCTTGAAGCCAATAAATCTTTTATACTAAATGTAAAATTCTAACCTTGTACAATGTCTACTGTAAATAGATATTCAGAAAAAAACAAAAAAGATACAATGGCAAATACAAACATTACACAGAGATTTTTCCCCTGGAAACCCAAACCGGGAAAACCAGCATCTATTATATTCATTCATTTTTGTTACATTGTTTACAATACAATTTACATATAGGAGCTAGTGGCATCAAAAACCCTAACCCACTGACCTAGATTAGTCCAAAACCCTAATTCCTTAGCCAGAAATAGAAAACCATTAGCAAAACCCATGTGCCAAAAAAACCACCTAAATACATGACACGTTTCCCGAGGTAAGTGTCATGTTTCCCGAGGCAGAAAAAAAAAAATCGAGGGCGCTTCCCCCCTACACCCCCCCTCTAACCCCCTTGCGTGCCCGATGCATATTCTTAGACACTACTACTCGTGCAAAGAATATAACACATACCCAACACGTCATCCCTTACAACAATCGAATCTATCCCAAGGAGTTGTTCTTACCCTTGGGGGTTAGACTTCGAGGGTCTGGGAACCTCTTGAGGCGTCGCACCTACTTCCACGACACCATGCAGCGAACCTCATTGGCATACTCTAATCGAGATCACCACATGGACACGTTAAAGTTTCTAATTAGTGCGAGGTTAAAACTCAAGGCTTTATTGTAGTGGAAAGCATGGCGATCCACATTTGTAGGGTTGAACCCACTATGATACCATATGTAACAACCCCATTGTTATGACTACATGTGACACAACACAAAAGAAAAGTTTTTTTTTTTTTTTAAAGAAGGAAGACAACAATGACAACAGTTAAGCAACAAAACTTGATGACGAACACCATGCACACAAATCATGCAACAGACAACAAAAACTCAATGCACTAGCACAACATGCAAATGGACGAAACATGCGATAATCAATAGAAAAATAGAAACGACTACCTGCCTGACACAAGCAAGACAATGCCTACAAGCTAAAGGACGACATCAACCAACCCGACACAATGGATTTGGCAACCAGTAACTGGAAGCCTCTAAAATGCGTAAAGACTAAAACTCGCTAAGGCGTTACCAAGTACCAACAAGATTTACAATGATCGAAATCCCACATCAGGAAGCACAAGACTCCAACCAGGCTAACATTCGTGTCAATCCATCAGGGCGCGCAAGGATCCCCTCATCAGGTATCATGTCGTCACAAGGAGATAGGCATGACCACAACCATGGCGCAACAAAACACAACTGGACCAATAACCCAAGAAAAATCCAACGCACCAGGAGACCGAATTAACTAACAAGAAGACTATCCCCACACACCCAAGCAGCAAGTCGACAAGATGCAAGATGTCATCACTCACTTTAAATGGTGCAAGATATTAAACGACTTCCCCAACAAACCATAAACCATTAATTGTTAAGCATGATGTCTAAGTGCGAAGGAGTGAACTATTATAAATGTTATCATAAATAATTAGAAAAGGAAATTAGATTATGTATCGATTTCATGAATAATTACTATATTTACTCGTTGTCTATTGAATATTTACTGTCATACAACATGTTTAAAATCAAATGTATAAATTTGTTGTCATTCAAACGCATGTATTCGCTATCCAATTGATATCCATTAAATCATATAAATTCGTTGTCAAACTATATTGGTTGTCATCAAATATTAAAAACATGGTCAATATGTGTAAGTTGTCAACTATATTAAACGCTATCATGATGTGGCAATCCACAGTATTAATCATTGTCATGTGATAACACGGATATATAATGGTTGATATATGGTAACTCAGTTATGTAATAATGTCGATATATAATCGTTCTCACAAAAACGTAGATATATAATGCAGATACATGGTAAATCAGATTATAATTGCTGAGATATGATAGCACATGTATTAACTGTTGTCATAAAAATAAAATGCAGATATATAAATTTTCTATCCATCTAGGTGTAACTCGTTGTCTTACACAACAACAACCAAATAACCATTGACTATTAGATATGTATATTCAACGATGTCTGTGTAACATTAAGATACAAATTCAAAGTTGTCTATTCACATTTCGGGGTAAAACGAATCAGGCAAAACTGAATTGGAAAAACAAATTGGTTAAAGGGTGAATGGTAAAATGAATTTGGCAAAACGGAGTTGGAAAAACGAATTGGATAAAGGGAGAATGGTAAAACCAATTTGGCAAAACCAATTTGACAAAACGAATTGGGTAAAGGGTGAATGGTAAAACTAATTTGGCAAAACTGAATTGGAAAAATGACATGGGTAAAGGGCGAATGGTAAAATGAATTTGGCAATACCGAATTGGCAAAACAAAATAGGTAAAGGGTTAATGGTAAAACAAATTTTCCAATACCAATTTGGCAAAGTGAAATGGGTGAAGAGCCAATGGTAAAAACACAATCATTCTCTGGGTAAAAAAAAATGCAATAAATCTTATTGCTATCATTTATTAAATGCCTAGTATCGCTGCACCATACATCTAATTTTGTTGCCAATAAAATTTTTATCGACAATACTAGTTTGTTGTCCAGAATGTTCTTGTTATTACAATGGTTGTCATAATAAATGTAAAATAGTTGGTTTAATAAATGTAATAGTTCACAGTCCAGGAGTGGTAAATTAGCAGACTAATAAGGTGTAAATCCGCAGTCTACTTTGTCTAAAATAGTTGTCATACATAGAGAATAATAAGGTGCCATCTATAGAAATAAACACTCTGTCATACAACAACGAAATCGGTACCCAAAAATGCAGGGAATAAAAACACTATATCTATCACATTATAATGAAATTTCTATGAAAAAGAAATGAAATCATTGTGCAAAGGATCAAATATATAATCGTTGGTAAATGTTAATGCATTGCTGGTAAGGTTCTACTAAAACGCAACATCCAAACCACATTTTTTTCTGGCAAAAAGAAGCACGAAAAGGTGGAGAAAAAACCATCAAAACACAACACAGAAGGGCATCGAAGGAAGTAAAAACAAACATGAATTTGCAGCATAAAGACACATAATCTAGCCTGTTAAGATCCACCAAACGCGGTTAAAGGAGGTTGAGATCGCAGCCGAAAAAGGAGCCAAGATTTCCTTGGAGATGACCCACATTTTTGTGGAAATAATAAGACAAGAAATCGATCAGAGATGAATCGCAAAGATAATCATTCAACCATGAATCAATCAACTGTAGGGATAAGTAAGGGGTAGACAGCTGGGAAAAAATTTATCCTTCGCTCATCATCCATGCATAGAGAAGCAGGGCATTAAAATCTATAGGTCTTTAAACATCGAAGTGATGACTATCGATTCGGCTCCTGGCCGACTGCTCAGGCATGGACTAATGAACTAGGGATAAGGGTGGAAGATAAAGCACAATCTCTTCAAAACAATCAATAAAACCCACACAAATAAGTTATTTAAATCAGAAATTGGGTTTGCTAAGGGAAATCCATTCAGAAAACAACAAGCAAGGGGATTATAATACCGTAGGAAAGTAGGTGCAAGACAAGGCATGCAAATGAAATATTTAAATGAGCATAGATAAATAACATGAGTAAATTTCATTTCATTTCAAGTAACAATTAACAGATGTACCTTAGCCAAACGCGACTGCTCAGTAGTTTCTGTCCCATGTGCGCTATGCTCGGGTTTCACTTGCTGATCAATGTGACCTCACCAGTACCTCACAGCCAACGCTAGGGGTACTATTCTTCCCCTTGAGCCCCTTGAGCTACAAAGGGGCCACACACACTATACTAGAGAACATATGGCGCGAAAATTGCCTCGCAAGGTCGATCTACCACTCGTTACCCGAGCTGAGTATCCCAACTCCTACAAGATATGTTCAGTCAAGATAAAAATTCAGTAGCGTAACATTACGAATAAATATCAGATCCATAATCCTCATCCTCCATCCTTTTTATGGAGTTTTTAACTGATTTCTTTCCCAAATTCCCATTTAATTTCTTTTTCATTAATTTAATAAGAAAAAAACCTCCCTCGTACACATGTCACCCATTCCCCTAGTTGCACCAGAAATAAGTTTCATTAATTATTTAATTATTCCTATTTCTCTCACCCACCTAAAAGCATTCATAAAAACACTCCTTGGTGTCCCAAAATCCCATTACAAATCTCAAATGACTTACGCCTTACTAAATTCCTACATGAGTTCATAATTAGAAGGTTTTTAAAGGCAAGATTCCTTACTAAGTTAGACATTCAACTTTTTCCTTATGTTTCCCTTTTTGTTTATGTTTCCCCTTTTTCCCTTAGTTTCCTATTTATTTTAATTTTCCCTCTTTTCCCTTTTTAACTAAAACTCAAATTAGCAAGTGTAGTAACACCACCTTTTACCCCTTTTTCTTTTTAATTAATAAAATTTAATTAGCATATGTAGATAAAACAATCATTTCCCTTTTAAAATTTTAATCCCCCAATATAATTTGATTTTAATAAATTAATTAAATTTCTTACCCCCTTCTTGTTACATGTTTAATTATGATTATTATTTTTTACAACATGTGTCACTTAGACCTAGATTTTTAATTTCACTAGGTTGGGTAACATTTTTATTAGGGAAAAAAATTGCTTTTAAATCTTACTTGTCACATCATTCGTTTTAAGGTCGTTTAGGTTTAATTCACTTACCAGTTAAAATTGTGGCATTCCCTTCAGGATGCACTATGTACTCTAATGGTGCCACTCGCCTCTTTCTATTTTCGTTGTGCGACGTGCCCTTCAAGACGCACTACGTGCTCCAAGGGTGCCACTCACCTCTTGACTGACTTGGTAGACATTAAAAACTCCTGGAGTCAATACTACGCTTGGTGGTCTTGTGGGAGACTAAGGGCCTCTAAGGAATAAGGCTCCTACCTTATTGCGCACCCCTTAGAATCATCGTGACTAATTGTTGCAGTCTGCTGTCACGACATCGTAGGTAGTCTTGAACTAGGTAATCGTTAACCTACAGTTCGAGCCACGACGTGAGTGCTAGTAGGTTGTAGCAGGGTTGTTGTCGACACCTCTCCCTCAAGTCTCTGGTTGTCTTGCGTGACCCCTCTACTCCACATGTGATTCTAGTTGGCAAGCTATCGTCGGCCTGCATCCATCTATGAATCATGTCAGCAACAATAATCAATCATCATAACATCTAATCATATGTACATGCATCGCATCAATAACATTCAAACCCAACAATCCTCTCCCTGATGTGATCCAAAGTCCAAGGGGTTTCATCAATGACTCTGCATCCTCAATGTCCAAAGTCTTGCACACTCAGGAGAACCTAGTCAATAGCACATGTCTATGTAAATAGATAAGAATAACATATCATCAAGTCCATCATATCTGATAATCGTAATCAAAATGACCAACAGTATAATAACCCGGATCACTTGCAAGCAAGTGTCCTCAAAGAATAAGTTCGCTCAGTGTGTGCAAGAGAGGGATGCTACATAATATCAAATATGCACATGATAGTCTGGGAAATTATATTATAATAACCACTCGTAACTCCCAAATTGTGCACATTTTGGAGAATTTGTTCTTATTGTCACCCAATTAGGTCCATTTTGCACAAAACCCATGTCATGGAATCTCCAAATTCATCTTTGTTAAACGAGAAATCGTATATGAATTCCATTGCTCATTTCTACCTAACACACTTTGACTGAAACATTGTTCATGAGATGGTGTCTTGTGGAATCGACCTGGGCACATTTTGAATAACAAGGATCGTTGTTGACGGGATCAACAACAAATCCCATGTTCAGTATTTCCTTTTAGATGCACACAAGTATGTCGAACAATGAGGGTGGTTCAAGATTCATATGTTCATTGGAGTTTTTGAACTTAGGAAAAACCCTCATTAGCAATAATCAACTCTTAATCCTCTTAATTCACTAAAACCAATGAAAACAACATTTAAATGAACAACATAGTCAACTTATAGATTTGGATACCATTTCTACTAACATTCTCAAATAACATATCAAAAGGTTAATGAGAATGTGAAAAGACGAGATATCATAGGTGGAAAGGGATTATGTGATGGTCAAAATAGCATCAAATTGGAAGCCTGAAAAAAAAATCACATTAAGCATTATATAAGCCATATGATATCAAAGCGTTGATTACAAACCATATGTTATTGAAGCATCACATAAAGAAACATATAAACCATATATGATATTAAGAGGCACCTATAAACCATGTGATATTGAGCATCACATAAAGCAACATATAAAACATATGATATCAAGCAGCACATGTAAACCATGTAACATGCTACCTATAAAACCATGTGATATTGAAGGATCACATAAAGAAGATCATATAAATCATATGATACCTGTTGAAATAATGTAATTGCGAAGAGCATTCTTATTAGTATTGGATTAAATCCCCATTGTGGATTAATCATGTCGGTAATTGTATAAGGACCAAATCCCCTTTTGTGGATTGGTCATCGAACAATTACAAAGGGCAGAAGAAGAAGTCAACCCCAACAGTTATTATTGAAGACCCAAAATTAATTAAAGGTGGGTTTACCCACCCAGAGTGAGAGGTCGGCCCTGCCAGTGGTGACCTTTCACACATGCCAATCCTGTATAAATAAGAGGCTAGCACCTCACTTCTAACACACAACTCACTTGCTCATTCTCTTATGAGGCAAGTTGCAATTACTAGTTGAAGAGAGAAGAAGAAGAGTGGTGCATCTCTTGGGGAGGACTATCTGTATTGGTTTGAGTTATCTCTTGAACATTGTATAAGCTATTTATGATAAGGAAGTTTTTGCTGGGTTTTCTTCCCCTATAGGATTTCCCAGGATAAATGCGGTGTCTCTTGTGAATGTGTATTTCTCAGTGATATTGTTCTTATGATGCTCTTATCTATTGAAATGCAAAGAACTATAATAATGGCATAATCATTAACATGGTATCAGAGCCAACCTGAAGGAAACACTATTTGCAAGAGAAAAACGTCACTGCTGCACCACCTACAAATTAGGGTTTTGAAAAAGTATCTCTTTTCAGCTCCCTAACATCCTAGAAAGTTGTGCCCTCCCCCAAGGATCAATTTGGCACCTAGAGCGCACCTTTTCAGTGGCTGGATCTTTCACAAATTGAAACCCTAGTTTCACAAAAGTACCAGAAGTACTAGAAGCACCAGTCCAAAAATCCCCAGATCAGATTTAATGGGGTAAAAATTGGATTTTCTCAAATCTGCGGACACCAGGCTACTCGCCTCAGCCAAGCGCACCTCCTGGTAAGGTCAAAATTTGATTTCAAGCATTTTCATTTTTTGGTTATTTTCATTGCCACAAGTACAAGATGTCTGCAAGCACAAAGCTTGTTGAGAAACTAGAAGGCATAGACAACTTCCGTGCCTGGAAGTATAGGATCGTTCTGATCCTTGCAGAGAATGACCTATCAAGATTTATCAAAGAAGAAGTGGAGGAACCTGAAGATGTCGTAGAGAAAGCGAAGCATCATAAGGACTCAATCAGGGCTCAAAGAATCATTGCAAATTCAATCAAAGACCACCTGATCTCATATGTATCATCCAAGAAAACTCTGAAGGATATGTTTGATGCTCTAAAAAACTATATGAAGGAAAGAACATCAATCAAAAGATGAATCTAAGAACTCTGTTGAAGAATACCAAGATGCAGAAAGGAGAAATGATTCAAGAATATTTCTCCCGAATCTCAGAAATAAAAGAATAGTTAAAAACAATTGGAGACACCATCGACGAAGACGAATTTGTAATAACATCTCTAAATGGTCTGGAAACACCTTGGGATGCTTTCATCCAGTCAGTATGTGGCAGAAAAGAAAAACTACAGTTTGAAAGCCTATGGGAAGAATGCACCCAAGAAGAGACAAGGGTAGCCAACTGTGAAGCACTACTAGCAAGGGACGATGATCAAGCCCTAGCTACTCATACAAAAGGAGGAAGGAAGAAACCCTACTTTAAAAGGGAATCTCATAGAGAACCGCAAACATCAAACAAGTTTAACAACCAAGAATCTCATTCAAGAAATTCTCAGAAGAAAGGACAACGCAAGGGATGAGATCTCTCATCTATACAATGCTATCACTGTGATAAGATGGGACACAAAGCGAATAATTGTCCAGTCAGAAGAGAAGAGTACAAGAGGAAGCACAAAAGGCAACATGCTCACATTGCCGAATATAAAGAAGCACCTATGAAGATGATTAAGGACCATGTCTTGATCTCATCTCTCTCAGGATCTGTATCACCTGGAGAGGACACATGGCTCATTGATAGCGGTGCATCAAAGCATATGACGTGTAAGAAAAATACTCTCTCTTGTATTTCAGAAATGAATTTTTCTCAGAAAGTAACTCTTGGATATGATTATCAATATCCCATCAAGGGAGTGGGAGAATCAAACTACAAGCTAGATTCAGAAAACTCAATAACAATTAAGGACATACTCTATGTACCAGGCCTAAAAAAGAACTTAATCTCCATATAATCTTTAGACAAGAACGGCTATAGAGTTGCCTTCATAGATGGAGAAGTTCTTATGTGAACTAAGGGAGAAACCTTAAATGAAGCAATCGTCATCGGAAGTGAAGAAAATGGCTTATATAAGCTGAAGGGTCACCCAGAAACTGCCATGACCCATGCCATCAAAAACTCATGCGAAATTTGGCATAGAAGATTGGCCCACATCAACTACAAGGCACTACCATACATATGCAAAGCTATCATAGGTTTTCCAGAACTCAAGGTTGATTAGGAAGGCATATGTAATGGATGTGCGCAAGGGAAGAACATCAAGAACCCCTTTCCAAAGAGGGACAAAAAAGCAGAAGGAGCATTGGAACTCGCCCATTCAGATGTGTGTGGCCCAATGCCATCATCCTCCATTAGCGAGTATGTATACTATGTATCATTTATTGATGATTATTCTCGAAAGACCTGGATATATTTCTTAAAATCTAAAGATGAAGTATTCAGTAAATTCAATGAATTCAAAGCCTTGATAGAGAATCTTTCCGAAAGAAAGATTATGATACTCAGGTCAGATAATGGAGGAGAATATACCTCAAAGGAGTTCGTAAACTTCTACAGAGATGTCAGGATCAAGAGGGAACTCACTACTCCCTATAATCCTCAACAAAACGGTGTAGCTGAAGGGAAGAATAGAACAATTATGGAAGCTGTGAAGACCATGATTCACGATCAAGATCTTCCTATGTGCTTATGGTTAGAAACAGTAATGGCAGTTGTTTATGTGCAGAACAGATTATCCCATAGTGCACTTGGGTTCAAGACCCCAGAAGAAATGTTCACCGGAAAGAGGCCTGAGGTAAGTCATCTCAAAATATTTGGCTGTCCAGTATTTATCCATATACCGAAAGAGAAAAGAAACAAGCTAGAACCCTCCGGAAAGAAGGGAATATTTGTGGGATACTATTAGGTATCCAAAGCCTTCAGAATATACATACCTGGTCACTGCCATATTGAGATCAGCAAGGACGTGACCTTTGATGAAGAAGTAGCACTTAAGAAATCAAGAAGATGCCAGCTTGAAGAAATGTATGAAGAGGAACCTGTAAATCCCAGGACGACAGAATCTGTGAGGAAAGTTCCTAGAGCTACAGAACCTGTAAGGGAAGTCGTAGCTTCCGCTGATGAGGAGACTCTTGAAGATCATGATACAACAGAAGTTCAAGAACCTCCTCAAATGACCTTCTCCCATAAAAGAAAGCCTGCTTGGGTAAGAGAGATTATTTAAGATGGAGAGAAGTATGGTGTTCCAGAAGGAACCACAAGACAGGTGAAGAGATCAAAGCCATTCTTCAGTTACACGGATTTGATGTACAATCTACTTGATGAAGAACCCACATGCTTTGAAGAGGCCATTTAGAAGAAGGAATGGGCAGATGCCATGACAGAGGAATACCAATCCATAATAAAGAATGATGTATGGGAAATAGTTCCCAGACCAAGAAGTAAGGATGTGGTATCATCAAAATGGCTCTTCAAGATAAAACATGTTGTTGATGGAAGTATTGAGAAATATAAAGCAATATTTGTCGCTCGTGGCTTTTCCCAGAAGGAAGGTATCGACTATGAAGAGACATTCGATCATGTGGCCAGATACACTTTGATCAGAACCATTATAGCTCTTGTTGCCAAGATGAAATGGAAGCTGCACCAGATGGATATGAAGATAGCTTTCCTGAATGGTGTTATCGAAGAGGAAGTGTATATAGATCAACCCCAAGGATTTGAGGTTGAAGACAGGAAGTCTCATGTCTTTCGATTGAAGAAAGCCTTATA
>JZKD02S0681254.1:95345-107279 GCA_000966675.3 Picea glauca | reverse complement strand
ATAAAGAATCATACTTCGATTTTTCTTCTACATCTGAGTCTCCTTTGAAGTGGTGTGCTTGTGGAGTTATGGAGGGCCCCCATGGCCTCACTTGCATGCTTATTTGCTTATTTTATGTATAACTTAATTTATGTTTTTGTTTGATTTCAGCTTTTAAAGTCTTGTTACATGCTCTAATACTGGAAGGATCTTATTTGAAAGTCTTTTTGTAAGAGAACCATAAGATATCAGATAATTATTAGATTTAGGTTTGTTTCATTTCAGCTTTTAAGTTTTGTTAAATGTTCTAATATTGGAGGAGATCCTAAAATTCAGGTGTTCTTGTAAGAGAACCTTAGGATCTTGACAATTGTTAGATCTAGGTTTGATTAGTTGTTGAAAGAGATTTTGATGAATATGTTCTTGTAAGGGAACTTTAAGATCTCGGACATATTAGGAATCTTTCTAGATCTATATATTTTAGGTAATGCTTCTAAGTTTACCTTCCTGGGTTGACATTAAATAAACTCTGATTGACATCATCAATTAGAACTAAATAGCAAACTAAGACCAATAGGAGACCTTGGGAAACTTTAAATATTTGAGATTTTGGTCGATTGTGATGCAAGGATTTGAGATTTTGACAGTAAAGAAGCTTGATGAAAATGGCGATAGGTTTAGAGGTTTTACTGCAGCGGAAAGGTTTGCGCCAAATGACACAAGGATTTAACGGTTAAAAAATCTTACGCCAAGTGAAAAGGTTATAAAACTAGCTGGCGCAACTAACATAAATTTTGGCGAGAGACTCTAAGTTTAGAAATTTTCAATATTTGTTCCAACACTTGAGATCTACTTGTAGATACTCATGAAAAGCATGTTCCCTTGTTCCAAAAGAGACCATATTATTTGACATCTCTCAAGCTTCTGTTATTAATTCCATTCTTCTGTTTATATTATTTTCCACATAGCCTCGGGCCGATGTGAGAAGGCGTGTTGATCCTTTTAACTTTGTCGCAGGTGCGGTGGGCCCGACCATTGCCAAAGGAGTAGAAAAAAGTGGAAGAGTCATTAGATTTTCCTCCAATTTTTTGATTCACTCCTTTAACATGACATTTTTCATTTCAAGGCCATTGATAGAGTTGTCTAGATCATCTCCAGTTGCTCGGTGTATCTGGAAAATATTGGAAGGGTGCACATTGCATAGGTTGATCTCTGAATGAGATTTCCCTTTCTTATTATTTGCATCTATCTTTTCAATAATCATGTTTTTGGATTCATTGTCAAAAAAAGCGCTTTGAAATGCAAAAGACTCTTATTTGTCCAATGTATCTATGAAAATTATTTCCATCCCATGATTGTGCGGAGTAGTGCTCTCTAGCTGGTCATCGTCGGGGATCATTTTGTCAATGTCAATCTCTAGTTCCAAATATTTGAGGGAGAGATCATGGATATCAATTTCTCCCCTTGGTCCCTCTTGTTCTTGGACTATTGTTTTCTTCTTTTTTCTCGCGGGAAGTTTGTGACAACTTTATATTTTGTCGGAGGGAGGGTTCTTATAAATACTATCATAAATACTTTTCACTCATTAATGCCAATCTTTTCAAAGATAATAAAAGCGTAATAAATTTGCATTGGGAAAGTGTGCGAAGATGGCAGAGAAATAGAGAAAGTATGGAAAGGAGGAGAAAACATTGTTAGATATGTAATATACCTAGATATTGACAAAATCAGGTTCAAGTTAGAAGATAATTTGTTTATATTTACTTAAACAATTTTTATATTATTTTATTTTATTAGTATTCTTTGTGGCCCAAATGCAAACTATGTTCAAATTGGAAGGGTGGAGCAACATTTTCATATCCAAGCATACTCTCAAATATGTGAACCTGTAATATATGCACAATACTAAAGAGGGGCATCATGTCAACACCTTTGTAGATGATAGTGGGCCAACACAATATTGCATTCTTTCTATGATGATGCCTTAAAAAAACTAAAATAACCAACATTTGTTTTGCAAATTCAAGATTGAAATAAAGAAACTAATCAGATTCCATAATATTATCCCATTAATGCATTTTAATGGGATATGTCCTTGAGATTTTGTCTTATTAATGCCAATCGTTTCGAACAACTATGGTGAGATGTCATTAGTTAAATCATAATTAATGTGCATTGGGAAGGGGTGAAGGTGGCGGGGATGGAGGGGAGTGAAAAATGATTTGGTACTTTTTTGAACATGGGAGTCCATGGTCGAATTGTAGATCACCCAAGTTTTGGATGAAAGATGTATACTCCGAACACAGGGCATGAGAGTTAGATAATGCCTACCCGGGAACCCACGGCCATAAAATTGTCTAAGTAAGGAAATGAAAGAGGTCGGTCGGACTCATGATGTCAAGATATAGATGGATATAGAATTTGTGAGTCTGCCACCTGGGAACTCTCTATCATAGAAATGCGACTAAGTATAGAAGAGGAAAAAAAGAAAGCGAACGAAGAACTTTATGCTTGACACAAGAACACTTTGTCTAATAATTGTCAAGCGATAGAAACACATCGACTATGGGGCATGAGAGTTCCATAGGGCCTAGCTAGGAACCGACGGGCATAAAATTGGCTAAGTATGGAAATGAACAACAGTCAGTTGAACTTGCGATGTGAAGATATAGAAGGATATAGAATTTCTGAGTCCGCAACCCCGAGAATGCACGAGCATAGACATGCAACTATGTATAGAAACAGAAACAGATAATAGAGGGGAAGAACAAAAGGGGAAAAGCGGAAAGTATAGAAGAGAAACAAAAGGGAGTAAGTAAATTTATGCATCACAGAACAACGGAGGAAGTCACACAGATTTATCCTAGGGAGAGTGAGGCTTGCGAGTTCAAGGAGTCTGGGGTCGAATTGTAGATAACCAGAGTTTTGGGTGCAAGATTTATGTCCGAACATGGGGCATGGGAGTTCGATAATGCCTTCGGGGGAACCTAGGGCCGTAAAATTGGCTAAGTGTGGATATGAACTACGGTCGGTCAGACACATGATGTGAAGATATAGACGTATGTAGAATTTCTCACTTCTCTACCCTGGGAACCCGGGAGATTAAATATGAGACGAAGCATAGAACCAAAAACGGATAATACATGGAAAAAAGAAAAGGGAAGAATAGGTAAGTATAGAATAGGAAAAATAAAGGGAGAAAAGAATTGTATTCGTCACACAAGAACACTTATTCTGATAATTATCAAGCTATAGAAACACATCAACTATGGGAAAAATATTTTCATCCATGGAATATAACTGGATCTCAACAGACCCTGGTTGAAGATAAAAGAGATGTTTTTATATCTATATCAACAAGCAATAGACAAAATATATGACTTGGCACGTTTATATGAAATCATTCAGACAGAGTCATCATAGGTATAGTGAGGCCTAGGGATTCGAGTCTGGGGTCGAATTGTAGATCACCGAAGTTTCGGGTGAAATATGTATACCATGAGCATGGGGCATGAGAGTTCGATGGCCCCTACGTAGGAACCCGCGGCCATAAAATCTGCCAAGTATGAAAACAAATGGCGGTCAGTCGGACTCATGATTTAAAGATATAGATGGATATGGAATTTGTCACTTCGCCATCCTGGGAACCCGCAAGCATAGACATGGGACTAAGGATAGAACCAGAAATGGATAATAGAGGGGAAGAGGAAAAGGGAGAGCAGATAAGTATATAAGAGGAAAAATAAAGGGATCAAAGAATTGTATGCCTCATAGAACAACACTTAGTGTGATAATTATCAAGTGATAGAAACACATCAACTATGGGAAAAACATATAGTTGGACAAATTGGACAACGTATGCAGATCAGAGTTTTTTGTAACCATACCTCTTAGTATCAGGCATACACATTGTATTTGTTGGGGCACATTGCACTCCAGCTTTTTCAGATGTTGCACATAAGGCTCCATCCTTGTGCCCAATTATTGTGTTTTTGTTTCAATGTAGCAATACAGAGAATACAATGGACATGAAAGAAAGTTGCTACGTAGGAACACATGAAAAAAAAGATGGAGTAAAGATTTATTTATTTCCAGATAGCAGCATAGAAAATAAAATTGACATGAAGACAAGTTAATATGCAGGAAGATATGGAGTATCAAAGGAAACAAAAAACAGAGTTGCAAACTAGTGCAAAAAATATAGACAAAGTAAATGAAAAACAATTGGATATGGAACACAGGTAGAAATATGCACCTTTGCATGGATTTTTCTACATTTCTGGTTAAGATTTCTTTGTCTTGTCCAGTTTCCCTGTTTGTTTCTATGAAAAAAAGTACAAAACAAAATGAAAATGAACATAAGTTGACATGTAAATAAAAAAGAAAGGAATATGTACATAGAGTAAATAAAATAAACTAAAATAAATAGAGCGACAGATAGTATTAGAAGAATGTATCGTTGTTGTTTTTTTTGTTCATCCATGTTTGTGTTTATATAAAAATTTGTGTAAAAACATTTTGTGCCCAAAATCAATTACAAAGCATGGAAAACTAAGAAGTTGGATAGCTTGGTTTTCTACAACAAGATAGATAGATATGCTTTGTGATGCAGGAGCATCGCCAATGTCAAGCGATCATGGGGAAAGCGCCAATACATTTTAAACACATGATAAATTGTTTAAAAACTTTTGAAGATAGATGCGCAAAACGTAAATGTAACAGTTAATGAGAGGCATACTTATAGATTGTAATCAGACCTTGAGCGAACTGCTCTTGTCTGAAAGACTAAGAAGGCATTTATGTTAGTAGGTAGCTTTGAATTCTTTGATTAGACAGTTTTAGGAGCGGAGGGAAAATGGATATAGACACCCTCATTGTATGATTGTAGTAGTAGAGAAGTGAAGAGCATTACCAAGAGGGAGAAAAAAGAGCATACAGAGTTGGAACAGAAAAAAACTGTAATTGAAAAACACCCATGTACAGAGATTAAGTTAATAGAAGAAGTCTTAACTCAGATTCATGGCATTGTAGTTGTTTCTTGTATGTGTATGTTGAATGGTATGTTCATAATTTTACTCTTTCTGTTATACATTTTCTTTCTATGCTGTGTATGGATGATTTCTTGTTAAAGGTTTGAAGTCTGAGAGAGAAAGAGTTAGGAAATGAGTTTCAATTGTTTCTTTATCTGAGCGAGGGTTCCTGCAAGGAGTGCAGTTGAATTGTCCGCAAGGAGTGTGTTGACAAAAGGGTTCAAAGGTCTTATCTCTGAAATTTCAGATAAGTTAGCTCTTGTTCTCATTTCCTCAAAGGTGTAGTAGGCATAGGAGTCGTGCAATGTGTGCACAGACCAAGCTTGAATCGAGGGTTTGAAACCTGAGAATCTATTGAAGGATTGTTGCTGCAAGGAGTGCACGGAGTTAAAGGTGTTCAACACCAAAGTGATTGAGGGTTGCCGCAAGGAATGAGTGTAGGAGGTTCTTGAAAGGATGGAAGTCATGGAAGACCCCCAAAGGATTCGAACTTGCTAAGTCGTTGAAGGGAAGAGACGAATGATCAAATTTCTTTGTAGAGGATTAGCGAAATCTTGCTAGTCATCTGATCTGATAGAGAAGCAAGGAGGTTACTGTTGTTTCTAGAGTTTCAAGTTCAGGAGATCATGAGCTGTTGGATCCTCACCTAGTTACCCATCAGCCATAGGATCTGACTGGAGTTGCACCAGGGTTAAACTCTCGCAGGCAGAGTGAAGGTCTCGAAAGGCATCAGGATATTGGAACTTCAGAATTCGAGACTTCGAGAGTCTAGAGGATAGGAGATCGGGTCACTTCATAGTGGAAACCCCGATCTTGATCTGGACCATCCATCTGTTGGGACACGTGGCGGAGATCAAGCACCCATCGGTATTTCGACTACCGGGGTTTTAAGTTGACAGAGAAACTACAACATTGGGGAATCGCAAGTCGTGAAATCCCGAGACTAAATCAGGACCATCTTTTAGTTAAGACAGGTGGCGATAATCAAGAGCCCGTCGGCATTTCGCATGTTGGATTTTCGGGGTTCAGGAGGACAGGAGGACATCGGCATTTGACTTCGTGAAATCGCAAATGATCGAGGACCGTCCATCGGTTGGGACACATGGTGGAGATCAAAAGCCATCAGCATTTCGGTATTTGGCGTTTCGCGAATCTTGAAGACCAGAAGCACACACATTTCCGAACCGCGAAGTTCGAAACCCTGATAAGGTGGAAAGCTCCAGTGTGGGGCTGGCTGACGTCATTTTAGCATATAGGAGGTCTGGAATCGAAACTTCAGGAGTTCCGAGGGAAAGAACCCATAAGCATTTTAGTTCCCGAAACCGCGAAGTGACGAGGACCATCCATCTCTAGGGGACGCGTGGCAACAATCTAGGTATTTGAAGGAAAATCCCAAAAGGGAGACCATTTCAAGAGATCGAGATTCGGAGGATCAAGGATCCTGAGGACAAAGGGTCCATGCGTTTCTGCATTCGAAAGCCCAAAATCACGAAAGACTTAGGACTGCAATCATATGGAATAGTGGTCACATGGACCAAAAGGTAGCCATGGAGACTAACCGCTGTTGAAGTTGTTCTGACATTTCGGGATATCGGAGATCGGAGAATCGAGAAGGCTGAGGTTCTCAACAACAGGGATCGCGAATCCCCGAAACCCAAAATTTTGGTTGGAAGAGATCAGGTATGCGCAGAAGTTGTGACCGAGGGAAAAGGAAGGACCTGTGAATTGGGTTTTTAACAGAGATTCTAGTGAGGAATCGAAAGAACCACTTCAGTTCGAAGGTGAAGTTATAACGATCCGTTAAGACCGGGAGGTCAGTGTAGAAGCTTTGCCGAGGCAAAAGGTGACATCTGCGTCAGGTTTGGTATCAGAGCACAGAAAGGGTTCTTTGCTTTCTGTGGCAAGGAAAAGGAAAATTCACCATGCCGCCAAGAAGAAGGGATGTGCAAACACCCGATCCGCAAGAGGAAAGGGAAATACCAAGAAGAAGAGGTAGGTAGATGCCTGACCCAGCCATGGAAAGAGAAATGTGTGATTTATGTGCCATACTTGAGGACATGGAGATAGCACAGAGATGCACAGTTGGTATTGGGGATCTTAGTTATTCCGAAAGTGAAAATGAAGTTGAACATGAAGAAGAAGAAGTTTCAATGGAAGATGCCACAAATGAATGCTTGATTAGAGTTGTCGCAAGGATGGATGCCAGGGAAAAAATGGACATCCCATTTTATGAAGGAAACCTGGATTCTGAAGAGCTTCTAGATTGGATTAGAGATTTGGACACTTATTTCGACTATGAAGATGTTGAGGAAGACAAGAAGGTCGGACATGCCATCACAAGGCTGAAAGGACATGCAGCATTGTGGTGGGATGAACTACAAGTTGACAGACGTTGCAAAGGCAAGCAAAAAATCAAGAGTTGGGATAGGATGATTGCGAAGATGAAGGTAAAATTCATTCCTAGAGATTACCAGATTACTTTGTTTTGAAGAATGCAAAATTTGAGACAGAAGTTGATGATAGTGAAGGAATATACTGAAGAATTCTACAGGCTGAACATCAGGGCAGGTCATTGGGAAAGCGATGATAAAAAGGTTGTTAGGTACATGAATGGCCTGAGATATGACATTCTGGATGAGATGAGCATGGTAACCATCCGAACGGTGGAAGATGCTTATTAGATGGATCTAAAGGCTAAAGAGAAGATGAGCCAAAAGCAGGGTCAAAGAGGCCAAGGAAAAAGTCAAGCCAGCGGCAAATCAGTTGTCCAAGATAAAAATTAGAAACCCAAGGAGGACTGGAAGAAACCTCAGGCTCGAACTGAAAGAGGTGGAACCTCATAGCGAGGGAAATATGCTAAACAGAGAGGGAAACATACTGAACAAAGAGGATATTATGCTGATAATAATATTTTTCCTCGTACTAGAGGTAGAGGAATAGGAATAGGTGGAGTAATAAAATGCTTCACGTGTGGAAAGAATGGACACAAATCTCATGAATGTCCAGATAAGAAGAAAGAGAGTGGAGAGACTCACATCGTCGAAGCACAGAGGCAGGATGTTGAGGCAGAGGATGCTAAAGGCGGAAGGTCGTTGATGATGCGAAAAGTTATCTTAACACCAGAGAAGGAGGTGGAGAGTTCAGTCCAAAGAAAAAGACTTTTTCGGACTGCTTGCAAAACCAAGGACAGGGTATGCAAGGTCATTGTGGATAGTGGTAGCATAGATAATCTCGTTTCAACAGAGATGGTAGAAAAGATGGGGCTAGAGATGACTGAACATCCAAGTCCATATAGAGTTTCATGGCTACAAAAAGGACATCAGGTAAATGTCACTAAACAATGTTCAGTTGAATTTAAGATAGGAGGATATAATGATAAGATACTCTTTGATGTTATTCCCATGGATGTTTGTCATCTATTTTTGGGTAGACCGTGGCAATATGACAGAAATGTGATTCATGATGGGAGGATGAACACATACACCCTAGAGAAGAATGGGAGAACTCACATGCTACTTCCAATCAAAGATAAGGAAGTGAAACCTGAAGTAAGTAACACTGTACTTCTCATGAGTGGGAAGGAACTCCTTAATGAGGTCAAGAAGAAGGAGGAACCACAATTCATTGTGGTCAGGAAGCCAACAATTGTTTTAACCAACACAAGGATAGATGATCTACCAGAAGAGGTTCAGGAACTGCTGGAAGAGTTCACTGACATAGTAGTGGACGAACTACCTCATTCATTGCCACCAATTAGAAGTGTGAGTCATCATATTGATCTCATACCTGTAGCCAGTTTACCAAACAAAGCAGCGTACAGATTAACGCCGCAGGAGAATGAAGAGGTCAAAAGACAAGTTTAGGATTTGTTGGATAAAGGGTTGGTTAGAGAAAGCTTGAGTCCATCTGTTATTCCGACAATACTCAGTCCAAAGAAAGACGGAGGCTGGAGGATGTGTACTGATTCAAGGGAAATTAACAAGATAACCATCAGGTATAGATTTCCATTACCAAGGATGGATGATCTGATGGATTGCTTAAGTGGAGAAAATTTTTTTTCGAAGATTGATTTGAACAGTGGATATCACCAAATTCGTATGAGGGAAGGTGATGAATGGAAAACAACCTTCAAGACTAACAAAGGGTTGTATGAATGGCTTGTTATGCCGTTTGGTTTAACAAACACACCAAGTACCTTCATGAGGTTGATGAACAAAGTCCTGAAGGAGTTCATCGATGAATTTGTCATTGTGTATCTGGATGATATACTGATCTTCAGTAAAACAGAGGCAGAGAATCTAAAACACTTAGCTATAGTGATGAATAAATTACAGCAAGAGACGCTGCTGATAAACATGAAGAAATCCTCATTCATGAAGACATAACTCATCTATTTGGGTTTTGTTATTTTTGCAGATAAATTGAGGATGGATCCAGATAAGGTGGAAGTGATTAAGAATTGGCCATCACCGAAGAACATATTTGAGATGAGAAGTTTTCACGGATTGGCTAGTTTCTACTAGAAGTTCAACAGGAATTTCAGTGGAATTAGTGCACCGATGATGGACACAGTGAATAAAAGACACAAATATTTTCACTGGATAGAAGAGGCTGAGAAGAGTTTTAATCTGTTGAAGAGGAAAATCACAGAACAACCAATTCTGGTGTTGCCTTATTTTCAAAAGACATTTCAAGTGAAATGCGATGCAAGTGGATTTGCAATAGGGGCAGTGTTGAGTCAAGAATACAGGATGATAGCATACTTCAGCAAAAAGCTGAATGAAGCGAAGGCGAATTACTCCACATATGACAAGGAGTTTTATGCTATCATTCAGTCATTGAAGAAGTGGAGGCACTATTTGATTCTGAAGGAGTTTTTCCTATATAGTGACAATCATGCACTACAGTTTGTGACTCGACAAGAAAAGTTGAATCAAAGACATGTAAAATGGGTTGAATACATGCAGAACTTTACTTTTGTAATTAAGCATATTTCTGGAAATGCTAACAAGGTTGTTGATGCTTTGAGCAGGAAATGTTTGTTGTTGTAGGAGTTCAGAGTTAAAACACTGGGTTTTGATGACCTCAGGGACATGTACAGAGATGATCTAGATTTTAAAAAGGCATATGAAGTAGCTGAGAATCCAATTCTTAGAGATAGAAGTGATCTAAAAATGAAGAAGACTTGAAATATTGAAAATATTTGCAAGTAAAGTTTATGTGTTAAAACCAAATGGATCAACTTTGCAACACATATTAAAAGGATTTACTCATTTAAGACACAAATAAATAGCAGCATAATCAATGAACATAAGCACATAAACACAACAACTGATAAAGGAGTTCACCCCTCTCTTGGGCTACATCTCCTGGTCCATCTTCCAATCGATCATTATTATTAATTGCTCAAAGTGCTAAAAAAACATGCTTTACAATGCTCAAATTTACCAACAAACTACTCCAATGGCTTCAGAACATCCAAAAACCCCTAGCTGGGATTTTTTAGCACCTCATTTGGCCAAAAAACGAAGAAGTTATGCTTCTTGGAAGTCCCTCCTTCAAGCTTGTTGTCTCTGCATCTACAAATTGCACCCTTGTTCATTCAACCTGGCTCACACACAATTTAAAGTGTGAAAACCCGGCATCGAACGCAACCGCACTAACGGTGCGAACTGTAGGACGGTTATGGGTGCACCAGCCCCTAACCGCCTAGCTCTCAGGCACATGAGGTCCTCCATATGACCGACGCAAATATAAAAAGGGTTAACCATTTCAAGGCCAAATAACAATGAAACATGTGGCGGGTCGTTCAACCGTTTTAAACCACAACTTAAAACGTGCTTACACAATGGTCATATGGTTTAAAAAGTAATGTGACCGGGCTCCGTTATATTCGCGCGCATTCATATGTATAGTGGCCATATGGTATATGTAATATAACCGTGGGCTGAGGCTAAGCCCCAGCCTGACCCCCCACCACATAATCATTTAAACAAATTCAAATATATAACTTTCCATATACATTGTAAGAACTAACACGTGGTATGGTGGTCGGGCAGACTTTGTTAAGACTTGACCGGTGGGGGAGGTCCGGGGTTCGAATCCCATGGACTCCACATAAATTTTGAACCAATATAATGGTGCCACGTGGCGGCCCATGATTGGGCCATGTGGCACCCAACCACAAACCAAAAACTACCATGTGTCGACACAGGATTCATCCAACGTCTCCCAATCAAAATCTACCACATCACCTCTACCATGTCAGCGTACGGACTCTGCCATGTCAGCTTGTACAGACTGTACGGACTGTACAGTTAGCGTCCTTTTTTTTCTTGTTTGATGATTCAAACATATCGCGATATCTCTCACTCCCGACGTCCGTTTGAGACGAAACAAGTTGCGTTGGGTTCACAACGACGAGTCCTATGCTCTCGTTCAATTTGAAGTGATTCCGAGAACTTTCAATTTTTGAGCAAAATTTGATCCCTTGATCACACCTCCCCATTGGGAAGCTTTTGGACCTCCAAAAGACTATATTCAGTCTATGTGAAGATGAGGGTATAGTTCCCTCACCCTTCCAACCTCAATCCACTTGGCTTTTCTTGGATTGGTACCTTTAAGACCAACTCGAAGATACTCCACATTTCCTTGTTTTGAGGTTCGCATTCTCTTGTCAAGGATGGTGTCTTCATGCAGTTCTGTAAGATATTCTGGGGAAAAATCATCTACAGAAGGAATCTGAACATGCTCTCCATGATCATCAATCAACAAAGGCTCATACAATTTCAAATTCTCCACATTAACAATTGCATACATTTGCATATAAGGAGGCAAATCTAAACGAAAGGCATTGTTACCAATCTTGTCGATAATCTTGAAAGGACCATATCGAATCGGTTTCAATTTCTTACCTTCTCCTTTA
>JZKD02S0681254.1:56949-92188 GCA_000966675.3 Picea glauca | reverse complement strand
TACCATGTCCCTTTGGAGAATTCGGAAGAGGTATTGAATTGGTAGAAGAAGAAGAAGAAGATGGAGGAGAGGGTGGTGGAGAAGCACCATTCCCTCCATTTCCATTTGGAGTTTTTTCACCACTACTTCCCTTATGATTTGAAGGGTTGGAGCCTTCACATTGCAACAATGCATTCCTTTCCATCAAGATCTTCATCATCTCTCTCATTTCCATGATAGCTTTTCTGATATCTTCATCTTTTGCAGGAACACATTCATGACTTTCTTCATGAGCCATACTTGGTGAATGCCTCCTTGAAACTTGCGGTGATTGTATATGCTTCCTCCTTGAAGGACGAGAACTTGGCTCCACAAGTTGACCTTCTCCTCTTGTGAATTTCAACCTTGTGAGCATCAGAAAACAAAACACTTGCAAACAATCAAGTCTTCAAAAACCAGTGCTCTGATACCAACTTGATCTAAAAATGAAGAAGACTTGAAATCATGAAAATATTTGCAAGTAAAGTTTATATGTTAAAAGCAAATGGATCAACACATATTAAAAGGATTTACTCATTTAAGACACAAATAAACAACAACATAATCAATGAACATAAGCACATAAACACAACAACTGATAAAGGAGTTCACCCCTCTCTTGGGCTACATCTCCTGGTCCAGCTTCCAATGGATCATTATTATTGATTGCTCAAAGTGCTCAAAAACATGCTTTACAATGCTCAAATTGACCAACCGACTGCTCCAATGGCTTCAGAGCATCCAAAAAACCCTAGCTGGGCTTTTTCGGCACCTCGTTTGGCCAAAAAACGAAGAAGTTATGCTTCTTGGAAGTCCCTCCTTCAAGCTTGTTGTCTCTGCATCTACAAATTGCACCCTTGTTCATTCAACCTGGCACACACGCAATCTAAAGCGTGAAAACCCAGCATTGAATGCAACCGCGCTAATGGTGTGAACTGTAGGACGGTTATGGGCGCACCAGCCCCTAACCACCTAGCTCTCGGGCACATGAGGTCCTCCATACGACCGACGCAAATATAAAAAGGGCTAACCATTTCAAGGCCAAATAACAATGAAACATGTGGCGGGTTGTTCAACCGTTTTAAACCACAAGTTAAAACACGCTTACACAATGGTCATATGGTTTAAAAATTAATGTGATTGGGCTCCGTTATATTCGCACGCATTCATATGTATAGTGGCCATATGGTATACGTAATATAATCGCGGGCTGGGGCTAAGTCCCAGCCCAACCCCCCGCCACATAATCGTTTAAACAAATTCAAATATATAACTTTCCATATACATTGTAAGAACTAACACGTGGTATGGTGGTCGGGTGGACTTTCTTAAGACTTGACCGGTGGGGGAGGTTCGGGGTTCGAATCCCATGAACTCCACATAAATTTTGAACCAATATAATGGTGCCACTTGGCGGCCCATGATTGGGCCACATGGCACCCAACCACAAACCAAAAACTGCCACGTGTCGACACAGGATTCATCCAACGTCTGCCAATCAAAATCTTCCACATCACCTATGCCATGTCAGCATACGGACTCTGCCACGTCAGCCTGTACGGACTGTATGGACTATACAGTCAGCGTCCTTTTTTTGCATGTTTGACGATTCAAATAGATCGCGATATCTCTCGCTCCCGACGTCCGTTTGAGACGAAACGAGTTGTGTTGGGTTTGCAACGACGAGGCCTACACTCTCGTTCAATTTGAAGCAATTTTGAGCACTTTGAATTTTTGAGAAAAATTTGATCCCCTGATCAAGAAGCCAATGGACATAATACATGATCCAAGAAGGATTGTTGTTTAAAGGTAATCAACTTTGTATTCCAAATTGCTCCATGAGGGAGAATTTGCTGAAGGAGAAACACAGTGGAGGATTGGTCGGGCACTTTGGTCATGACAAGACATTCACAAAATTGAATGAGTCATAGTTTTGGTCGGGAATGCGAGTAGATGCCAAGAGATTCGTGGACAGATGCAGAATTTGCCAGCGTTCGAAAGGAAAGAGACAGAATGCAGGATTTTATCATCCATTGCCAATACTTGAGAGGCTGTGGGATGTAGTCAGCATGGATTTCATATTGGGGTTGCCAAGAACACAAACAAGGTTTGACTCAATCTTTGTGGCGGTGGATAGATTTTCCAAAATGGCACACTTTATTCCATGTCAGAAAACCAGTGACGTAACTCACATTGCGAATCTGTTTTTCAAAGAAATCATTTGACTTCACGGCTTACCAAGGAGCATAGTTTCGGATCGAGACACTAAATTCGTAGGACACTTTTGGAGGACCTTATGGAAGAAGCTGGGAACTAACTTGTTGTTCAGTTCAGCTTATCACCCTCAGACGGATGGACAGACAGAAGTGGTAAACAAGAGTTTAGGAGAATTGTTGAGGAGCTTGGTGACAGAACACCACAGCCAATGGGACAACATATTACCATAGGCAGAGTTTGCTTATAATGACTCAGTTAACAGAAGCATAGGACAAAGTCCATTTCAAATTGTTTATGGCATGTAGCCGAGAGGAATTTCTGAGCTGAGGGATTAGAACAGATTGTGACTAGGAGCGCTAGTGCAGAAGACTTCGTAGAGGTGATGAAAGAACTTCACAACCAGGTGAAGGAGCGTTTACAGAACTCGAGCCAGGAGTATAAACGAAGAGAAGATCAACACAGGAGACAACTTTAGTTTGAGGTTGGTGATTTGATTATGGCACATATGAGAAAGGAAAGGTTCCCAAAGGGGACATATAACAAACTGAAGATGAAGAAGATCGAACCATGTAAGGTCTTGAAGAAATTTGGAGCAAATGCTTATGAGATTGAATTACCTGATGGGATCGAAATTTCTCCAATATTCAATGTCTCAGATTTGTACCCATACAAAATTGAGGAAGTAGGAACAAGTGATGAGAGCCCATGGACAGGAGCAGATGCCTGTTGCAGAGAATCCACAGATGGAAAGCATACTAGACAAGATAATTAGCAAGAAGACCAGAAGAAAACAATACTTTGAATACTTGGTCAAGTGGAAAGGACATCCAGTTGAAGATGCCAGCTGGGAGAATGAAGTAGAGATTCAGAAGCATGAATAGACCATGCGAGAGCTCATGGACAGGAGCCCATGAAAAATTTTCAAGCGAGGGAGTGTGATGTTGGAGCATCGCCAATGTCAAGCGAGCGTGGGGCAAGCACCAATACATTTTAAACACATGATAAATTGTTTAAAAAAATTTGAAGATAGATGCGCAAAACGTAAATGTAACAGTTAAGGAGAGGTGTACTTATAGATTGTAATCAGACCTTGAGCGACCCACTCTCGTCTGAAGGACTAAGAAGGCATTTATGTTAATAGGTAGCCTTGAATTATCTAATTAGACAGTTTTAGGATCAGAGGGAAAACGGATATAGACACCCTCATTGTATGATTGTAGTAATAGAGAAGTGAAGAGAATTACTAAGAGGGAGAAAAAAGAGCATACATAGCTGGAACAGAAAAAAACTGTAATTGAAAAACACCCATGTACATAGATTAAGTTAATAGAAGAAGTCTTAACTCAGATTCATGGCATTGTAGTTGTTTCTTGTATGTGTATGCTGAATGGTATGTTCATAATTTTAATCTTTCTATTATACATTTGCTTTCTATGCTATGTATGGATGATTTCTTGTTAAAGGTTTGAAGTCTGAGAGAGAAAGAGTTAGGAAATGAGTTTCAATTGTTTCTCTATCTAAGCGAGGGTTCCTGCAAGGAGTGCAGTGGAATTTTCTGCAAGGAGTGCGTTGACAAAAAGGGTTCAGAGGTCTTATCTCTGAAGGTTCATATAAGTTAGCTCTTGTTCGCATTTCCTCAAAGGTGCAGTTAGGCACAGGAGTCGTGAAATGTGTGCACAGACCAAGCTTGAATCCATGGTTTGAAACCTGAGAAGCTATTGAAGGATTGTTGTTGTAAGGAGTGTGTGGAGTTAAAGGAGTTCAACACTGAAGTGATTGAGGGTTGCCGCAAGGAATGCATGCAGGAGGTTCTTGAAAGGCTCGAAGTCGTGGAAGACCCCCAAAGGATTCGAACCTGCTAAGTTGTCGAAGGGAAGAGACGAATGATCAGATTTCTTTGTAGAGGATTAGCGAAATCCCGCCAGCCATTCGATCTGATAGAGAAGCAAGGAGGTTACAGTTGTTTCCAGAGTTTCAAGCTCAAGAGATCATGAGCCATTGGATCCTCACCTAGTTACCCATCAGCCGTAGGATCTGACTAGAGTTGCTGACAATTAAACTCTCGCAGGCAGAGTGAAGGTCCTGAAAGGTGTCGGGATATCGAAACTTCAGAATTCGGGACTTCGGGAGTCTAGAGGACAGGAGATTGGGTCACTTCATAGTGGAAACCCCAATCTTGATCTGGATCATCCATCTGTTGGGAAACGTGGCAGAGATCAAGCACCCGTCGATATTTCGACTACCGAGGTTTTAAGTTGACAGAGAAACTACAACATCGGGGAATCGCAAGTCGCGAAATCCTGAGACTAAATCATGATCATCCGTTAGTTGAGACAGGTGGTGATAATCAAGAGGCCGTTGACATTTTGCATGTTGGATTTTCGGGGTTCAGGAGGATAGGAGGACATCGAAATTTGACTTCGTGAAATCGCAAATGATCGAGGACCGTCCATCAGTTGGGACACATGGTGGAGATCGGAAGCCATCGGCATTTCGAGATTCGGCATTTCACGAATCTTGAAGATAGGAATCACACACATTTCGAAACCACGAAGTCCGAAACCCCGATAACGTGGAAAGCTCTAGTGTGGGGCTGGCTGACGTCATTTCAGCATATAGGAGGTCAGGAATTGGAACTTCGGGAGTTCCGAGGGAAAGAACCCATAAGCATTTTAGTTCCTGAAACTGCAAAGTGACGAGGACCGTCCATCTCAAGGGGACGCATGGCAACAATCTAGGTCTTTGAAGGAAAATCCCGAAAGGGAGACCATTTCGGGAGATCGAGATTCGGAGGATCGGGAATCCTAAGGACAAAGGGTCCATGTGTTTCGGCATTCGAAAGCCCGAAATCGTGAAAGACTTAGGACTGCGATCATATGGAATAGTGGTCACATGGACCAAAAGGTAGCCACAGAGACTAACCGTTGTTGAAGCCATTCTGACATTTTGGGATATCGAAGATCGGAGAATCGAGAAGGCTAAGGTTCTTGACAACAGGGATCGTGAATCCCCGAAACTCGAAATTTCGGTTGGAAGAGATCAGGTATGCGCAGAAGTTGTGACCAAGGGAAAAGGAAGGACTTGTGAATTGGGTTCTTAACAAAGATTCTAGTGAGGAATCGAAAGAGCCACTTCGGTTCGAAGGTGAAGTTAGAATGATCCGTTAATAGCAGGAGGTCAGCGCAGAAGCTTTTCGAGGCAAAAGGTGATGTCTGTGTCACTTTGAAACATAGAAATATGATTTTGCAATATGTATGATGTATATTTCATAATTCAAGTGCAATACCAATTGTATCGTGATCAGACCAGTATGTGTACAAACCAGGGAAAACTAAGAAGTTGGATAACTTGGTTTTCTGCAACAAGCTAGATAGATGTGCTTTGAAACATAGAAATATTATTTTGCAATATGTTTGATGTATATCTCATAATTCAAGTTCAATACCAATTGTATCATGATCAGACCAGTATGTGTCTAAGATAAAGACGTTGTATCGAGAAATGGGCACATTCAACCATACATGGTCAATAAGTGCATTTTGCACATGGCTTGTTTTGTTCAAAAGAAAGCGAAGACTGTATTTGCACATGTAGTTTTCCAATTTTTTTGTTCTGGCATTATTTTGTAGCATGTCAATATTTATGTATCCTATAATGACAATGGTTTGGTTCAGATGAAAATGGTATAATGCATTGGAAAGAACATTTAGTATGTTGGAGAATGTTGCATGGGGAGCAACATAGAGATTCAGTATTGCAATTTCTTATCCATGGAAAAATACTTTTGCAAGCACCAGCTCAACATTGGTTTCTTTTGCAAGCACCATCACCCCATGTGTATTCTAACTCGATATGCAATTGTGATTTGGAAATTTCTTGTTTTGCATATAATTCCATGTATGTTTCATGTAAGAACATAATATTGGATTGCATTGTGTCATAGTCATTGATTATATC
Source organism: Picea glauca (assembly GCA_000966675.3). NCBI lineage: Eukaryota > Viridiplantae > Streptophyta > Pinopsida > Pinales > Pinaceae > Picea > Picea glauca. The sequence continues at coordinate 85,996 of JZKD02S0681254.1, read as the reverse complement.
ATCCATGTGTGCATGTAAGTTGCACATGTTAAGTGAGAGAATTGATATAGATGAGTTTGTTTGTATGGATTGGTAATCATACTATAGATGCCACTTTGTGGTAGTCCTGAGGCACTGCATCTCAATATCAACTTTGCGTTTGACTTTGAAGTTATCCTTTGAATTGGTATCAACATGTGTTTCATTCTCTGATTCATCACTTGTATCAAATTCACTAGAAGTTTAGAGAGTCTGTACATAGTTGTCATCCCCTTCTCCAAGAACATTGTTCTGGTTCTCATTTATACAAATGTTATGTGCTTTGTACAGGGCCCTGGAACATAATTATTTTAATTCTTTCATGACAACATGCACAGGCACTTTACCTGTCTGATATGTGTTCTTGTATTGCAAGCGTCTTTTGAGAGCCACAACAATTGTCATTGTATCGCTAATGAATTTTGGCAAGGTTTTTTGCACAACATCTAGTTGGACATGCACATTAATAATTGATCATGTTAATCCCATTCAGGGTCATTTATAGGAGCAAGGTCTAATTTGTGCAAATGTAGTTCTCAGAGATACAATTCTCTCTTCAAGTTCTGTAAGTGCACTTACATTTGGTAGTGGTGTATTGCATCTTATTTGGTCGGGCATTGCAAACTGTGGCAGTTTTCTATTTTCAAGTGACCATTTGCATGGAAGACAAATTTTTCCACTGGAAAATGTTTTATCATTTAGTGTCAAGTAGAATTATTATGCATCCAAATCAGGCATGAAAGACTTAGTGTTTTTTGTGAAATCCAATTGATCGAAAATTGCACATGAAATGGAAGGAGTGTCTTTGATTTGTTTCATATAGGCCTGTCTTACATATTTCTTCCATAGGGAAGTATGCGTAGAAAGTGTTTGTTGGTTTTCATTGGTAGCAGTGCATGGTGTTGGTTCTAGCCCACGAAATGTGATTTTTTCCTCTCAGACAGTGCCATGGCCATTGTGGGATATGTGACCCTACATGTTTCTATTATGTTGTGAATGAACAATTTTTTTTGGGTTTTGATATGTCAGTTTCTGTCTAGAAGGAAGCGTAGTAATGTATTTTTTTCTCTCACGTATGACCCTTTTCAAGTTGTGATAACTTATTCTATGTTTTTTGTTCAAGGCCAAGATGACCTCATGGCAACTGGGATGAGTTCCATTCTGATTAAATAGCATGAGACGCTTATGCAGATTCAATGTGGTTTGGCTGGAATTGACACTGGACCCTGAACCTGTAGTATTTCCTATACCACCAATGTACTTTTCTCTCTCACGTATGACCTTTTTCAAGTTGTGATAAGTTAGTCAACATTTTTTTTCTAAGACATGTATGGCCTCATCACAACTAGGGCGAGTTTCACGTATGACCTTTTTCAAGTTGTGATAAGTTATTCTACGTTTTTTGTTTAAGCCTTGTATGGCCTTATCACAATTGGGAGGAGTTTCATTCTCATTAAATAGCATGTTACGTGTATGCAGATTCGATGTGGTTTGGGTGGCATGGACAGTGGACCCTAAACCAGTGGTATTTCCCATCAAAGTTTGATAATGGATATGTGGCGTATATGTTTTCAATGAAATGATTTCAATTGTTCAATTGTAGTTTCAATCAATACACCAAGAATGGACAGTGTCATATGGTAGGGCCAACCAGAACTAGATCTTTACTCTAAATATGATCGATAGCCATTGCAAACAGAATCTTCCACCCTCTACATTTCCTTTTTCATATGGCAATGCCATGTTTACAAGGTATTCTTTCCAACTTCCAATTGTTGACATAATTTCTAGGAGATATGGAGAAAGGTGTTCATGCAAGCAGCTAAAATCTTGTTGGTTGCCTCCTATAATTGCATTGCAAAAGGATTGTAGAGTGTAAAGCCGCAGCGAATTCACATTGAACTCTGTTTCTACCAAATATATAATTGCATTGAACAGACTATATCCACAACTATATGCAATAGTTGTTGCTATCTGCAAGCCATGGCAGTTTATACAATGCAGAATTCGTTTCCATTGTGATTCAAGGTCTTTTCAAATGAGAGACAAGTAAATATGAGGTCCTCCAATATTGGATATGGATAATTTTCTATACAGTAGTGGTTCATAATGACCACTGACAGGATTGGCATCATGGAACAAGATGCAATATGGATCACTAGATGCAGTTTTGTTGAATAGTATATATCTTGTTTTTCTTGTCAATGGCCATATTCCAATTGATATATTGAGCCACTTAGATAGCCACCATATATAAAATGTATCTCCCCAAATTCCCCTCTCATGTGTAGGAAGAATTGCAGATGAAGACAACCGCATCTTTGAAAAATATGTAGTGACATCATGTATTACATGCAACTGCCAAAGAAAATCAGATGCCAAATTGCATTCATACAACTCCAATGCCTCAGCATAGCCATTTTTAAAAAAGCCCAAGAAATAATATATCAATCCATTTCACAGGTCGGTCGAGGAATAACAGAAATGAAATAGAATCTGAAATGCATCTAAAAGGCAATCTCCTACATTATACAAAAATGCATCCAATCTAAAAATCCCATTTCTATGCAATACCTGGTTGATGTTCTCATGTACAATGGAGTTTGTATCTATTTCATAGGAATCAACACCTATTACTTGTTTCATCTCTTAAACTGTGATTTTCAAGATGTTTCTTAGCTATATTCATTTTATATGCAAACAGAGGAAACAAAAAGAAAAGGAAAACAAAAAAAGGCAAATAGAAAACTACAAGTGCAGAACTGCATACCAATTCTACTATGTATCCTTCAACCTTCTTCTTTTCAAATTCAATCCCCCTATTCTCCATAGCATATGACAAGAAAAAAAACATATAGTGAACAATGAACCAAACAAAAGAGACAACGCAAAATAAATAACACTATAAATTTGTTGAGCACAAAGATCGAGTATTCAAGGTATATCATTTTTTAACCCATTCCTGGTGTGCATCCTATAAGATTTTCAAAAGCAGAAGATTCTTTGCAAGCCACAAAGGACATGACAAAGGCAACAGGTGGACATAGTTTTTGATTTAGAGGATAAAAGCATGCCCTGTCATAAGACCCTGGCAGATGCTTGCCCCCTATGACAACTCTGAATTCGTTTTATAAACCCCTTTGCATTTCTATTTTGGAAACATCTATGGCACAATATCCAGGATGTGGAAGTTGGCATATGTGATTGGAAGGGAACAACCTAGAAAAAATTCACCAAACACATGGTTTCCAAGAACATAAAATAAGAGGAGAACATCTGGTTTTCTTTTTTATATCTCATTGTAGTTGCGACAGATCTAGGTTCTGTGTCCAGCATCGACATTCAAAGAGGAACAAGACATTTGTAAGGGAATAGACTGGGCAAAATGCACGAAACATATGGTTTCCAGGAACAGATGATATGAGGAGAACATTGGGAAAAATGTGTCAAACGTATGGTTTTTAGGAGCAGGAAAAATGAGGAGTTTTATTTTTTATATGTCACCACGGTTGCGACAAAGGCGGGTTCTGTATATAACATTGAAGTTCAATAAAAAGGAAAATATTATGGTCATAGAAGCCACACAGAAAGATGTTCTGCAACATGATTTCAAGGCAGGAACTCCTAGTATTGAAAATTCTTTCTTGCAAGCTGCAAATAGTAGGAAGCAAACAAGGAATAGCAATGGAACCATGGCACGAAAACTTACCTGTCAACGAGGGATGACAAAAGCGCAGCTCAAAAACCTGTAAACCACAACAACAGGTCCAACTGCTTGCAAAGTTGAAGAAAAACAAACCAGTGAAAAACCACGAAGAGGTCCAACTACAGCTGCAGGATATCAACTTTGCAAAGTTGAATAAAACAACAACAAGAAGCATCGAACGAACCAACGAACAAGCATCAACCAGTGAACCAGTAATGTCGGTGAAGAACAATATTGCCCAAATTCACTGCAGACAACACTGTATCAAAAAATGGAAGGAAATTGTATTGTAACACGCCTGTAGAATAAACTTTTAAGGTTGTGAATCATGTTAGGTAATCACTTAAGGCTGTCAGAACCGTCGAAGGGCATCGCGCTGTGTAAACATATAAAAAATAATGCATTGTGGCCAGCCTGTTTACGTACACAACAATGAAAAAACCTCTTGAAGTATGCAACAATAAACAAAAATCAAACATAATAATAGTAATAAAAAATAAAAAATAATAACAATAACAATAGTTCAAACACTGGAGACTGCTAAAAACATTTACTCAGAGGACAAAGTAATATGAAAACTAACTATCCATGCTCAAAACTTTGGATATCCAAACATTTCAGTATGAATAGTATAAATTCAAAAACACCGTAGATGATAAAAACTTTGGATATGCCAACATATAAATAATTGGGAATAGCGAAGCTGGCAATAAGACCTCAAATCTATTATCCAACAAGATCATGACATACATGGGTTTTTTTATTATATAAAAATAATGTTTTTAGTTCTGTAGTTCGAACAATAGAAGTTATGCAAAAATTTGTAGCCAAAGGAAAAACTAATATAAAGTCAATGAATTTCCAATCGCTATAATCTTTGGATATCTAAACATTTCAGTATGAATAGTACAAATTCAAAAATACCATAGATGATAAAAACTTTGGATATGGCAACATGTAATTCATTGGGAATAGTGAAGTTGGCAATAAGACCTCAAATCTATTATCCAATGAGATCATGACATATATGGGTTTTTTTATTATATAAAAAATAACGTTTTTGGTTTTGTAGTTCCAACAATACAAAGTATGCAAAAATTTGTAGTCAAACGAAAAGCTAATATAAATTCAACGAATTATCAATCATTATAGTCCCTCTACGCCTTCAACAGGGACTAATAAGTTAAATCTTAAATCTTAACTACACATGTCAAAGCTATCACTAAAAGGGTGTATCCTTTGACACCCTTTCCAATATAACCAGCTTGATAACTATAATCTTTCTTATGTGTTTTGATCTTTAGTCTATATCAAATTTGAAGGATTTTTTTGAATTCATTTCACCCTTTCATCATAAAAAAATGAAAAAATAATTGTATTTTAATTAAAAATAGTAAACAAAGTATATATTATAAAACAAATATTATCCTTTTGATTATTTAAAATGTTAAAATTAAAATAAATAAGTTGGAATTTTAATAAAGAGTAATAATAAAAATAGTTTGTAATTTTATATATTAATTTTTTGATGGGTTATATATACATCAATAATAACAAAAAATTATAAACATTGAGATTCCAACACTATTACCAATGAGTTGATCCATGAACTAATTATTTCTCAAGTTTAAAAGAAAAGAGGGTGAGTTAGTGATGAATGACACATCATATCAATAAGCCATTGGCACCAAATAAATAAAGTGTGATATTCCAACACTATTACCAATGAGTTGATCCATGAACTAATTATGGGTAAGTTTAAAAGAGAACAAGGTGAGTTAATTATCATTGGCACATCATATCAACTAGTCATTGACACCAAATATACGAAGTGTGAGATTCTAACACTATAACTAATGAGTTGATCCATGAGCTAATTATGGCTCAAGTTTAAAAGAGAAGAGGGTGAGTCAGTGATCAATGGCACATCATATCAACAAGCCATTAGCACAAAATATACAATGTGTATTCGCATGAGAGTGAGTGATGTGAAGAGATGGGAGTGAGCCCAGCTCATCATCTCAGCATTTGCATGCCTCTTGCATTAATGTTGCATGCTTATCACCTATCAGTTCTAGTTCTTCCAACTCATTGTGGGATAATGGTAACTTTGTTAGACACGTGTAGGTGATATGTTAAGCCTTTATGCTTGATACATGTTGAGTTTTGTTTGGAGCTTCTCTAGGTACCAAGGCTCTCCCAAGGGAACCCCCACCATGGTGGTTTTTCAGTTTCCTAAGATAGATTATCTTCCAGGACAATGTTGATCATGGAACTAGTTGGTCAAAGTTCGTGGCTTACTAGTTCAAGTAGCATTTGTGCATCCAAAACTTGAGGATAGGTGTGGTTATTGCAAGAAAGTAGAACATTTCTTTTATAGTAGGAATTGGTACTACAAATCCCCAAATGGACTATAGAGAACTTCTGATCCAGGTGGATATCGGTGTCCACCCAACTATTCCAATTGGCTCCTCTTGTCCGTTTTTAGTTCAACACATTCTTTTGTACTTCTTTGTAATTGTGGTTTCTACACTTCTGGGATTGTTTGAATACCTACACATCTTCTAGGTGGATACTGGTGGCCTATCACCTAATCCAACTGGCTTATTTTGTATGTTTTCATGTTAGCACACCTTGTTGTACTTCCAGGTACGTTTTGGAGCCCTAAACAGTGTTTTTTTGGCTCGTGTTGATGGGCATAAATGACACACCATCAACTGGAAGTTCAAATATGGACCAAGGATGTCTAAATAACCCAAGTCGTTTGGAATGAAAAGACCTGATGGGTTTAATGGCTCTGTTGGCCAGCTAAAGTCCTAAAAAAAATAGTAAAAGAAATAAACTAATATAAATCTTTAATACTAAGGATACAAATTCAATAATTGCAAACGTCTCAATAAGGAAATGAATATGTGTGTATGATTATATACAATATTGCAAGATTTCAGGGATATCTTGCGAAATAGATGTTTTTTGAAGATGTTTATGAAGTAGATAAATAAAGCACATGCATTTTCTATTTTATTGTTTTATATTTAAAATAGAAAGAACTAAAGAATACTAATCAAACACAATTGAAATAAGAAGAGAATAAAAATCAAAGCCAATTTAAACTATTCTTATTTCATTGATAAATAAACTAACAAAAGAACTAGAATACGAGTAAACTAACCTGTGGTTAATCACCTAATGAGTTTATGTCTCTGCGCAATTCAAACTCCTGGTTGTCCTGCCTATGAGGAAAACCTATAAAAGGCTGGTACTAACACTCCCAGAAACTCAAGGGTGTTTTGGAGTAGGAATACAAGATCAGATTAATAAACGAACATATATGATGATCTTATAATGATGAACACTTATAATAAAATAAATTTAATACAAAGCATGCATGTGATACATCATTTAACATCTAGCATAAATCAACGATATTTGAATGAAATATTGATCACAGATCTAATATATGAACAACAAATTACAGACAGAATTAAAGTGCCAAATAATATGAAATATCATACGATGATAAGACTAAAGTTGTATAAATGTATTAACATTTCATAAGATAAAGGAAAAATATAATGGGTAAGAGCCACGCTGGTCTAAAGCCAAGGAGTGAACATATTCTCCATATCATTCTTGATAGTCATATGTCCATAATGTGTCCAAAACAAAATATACCTCACTACTAAGAGTGAACAATATTTAAACTAGTTCAGGATTCAGATGCTCATATCATACAAGATAGAATTGAATCCACAAAAATTAGACAATATTACAAAAATAGTGAAAATAGTAACCACTCATGCATGAGTTGGTTTGTCAAAAATAAACCAAAGTTTTATAAACATAAAACATAGAAAACTACAAAATAATTGAGCATATAATTCAAGGTGTTGTGCTCCATGTAATCAGCGTCATAATCCTCCATTTCCTGGAAAAAACGATTTGATATTCAATAACCATACTAATTATTATTCAAAAGAATAATAATTAGATTCTAGAATCATAGATTCTGTAGCTAGTCTTATTATTAGCAAATGAAATCAAATTGAATCTCTTTATTTCGATTTTTTATAACATAAATGAATAAAAATAAAAACAATATCGTTTTACCATTAGAAATTAGTAAAAGCAGAATCTGATAGTTTGGAATTTATAATTTCTTTGAAGCTGGTTGTGTTTTTTATTATGATATTCCCAGACTTCTTGATTCTTTTGCTTTCCCTCTCTGTTTGTGCCTTCAAGTCAAAATTCTCTTGTTCCAATAGGGAATTCCGAGTAGTCAAGCATTTCACTTGAGCCTGTAAGAGCGGAATATCTCTATAATAACGCTCTATCCAGTCAAGGCAACTATCACAATGCCCTGGGGAAATGGAAGACTGACGTGGAAAACAATCAACAACGGGTGCTTCATGTGTCACTATGGTATGTTCCAGGTCATGACCAATACTTGAAAAACCTTCTTTTCCCTTGAGAAAAGGGGGTAAACTAGACATGAAATCATACTTCTCAACCTGGGTAATAACCTCTTTCCCGGGGCACCGATTTTCTAGGTCTTCACGAGGTAAGAAATCTTCTATCTCCTGATCTGAACAACGATCATCGATCTCGATTAAATCGATCGAGATCAGATTATTACTCTTTTGATTTCTTAGTTTTATAGAAATCAAACGACCAACATTCTTATTCCTGAACTTTAAATCTATGCTCTGTGGTTTCTTTCCCTTATGCAAATTCTTCACAACAAATTTATCATTATCGTTTAAATTAGAGTTGTTCATAGGCACAGGATGATCCTTTTCATTTAATTCGGTAATTAATTGTTCTATAGATCTTCTAGGTGAAAACCTACATGGTAATTCTTTATCCACATGGGTTTCATCAACAATAGAAACTGGTTCAATAAATTCTGAGCCATCGATCGAATTAACGACCTGGATTTTAGTCACTGGTCTGTCCAAATTAGGATTTACAATTAAAAGAGGGATGAATGTAGCGTCGACCTGGGTGAAGCCATTTCTTATTAGAAAGGTCTCCTAATTTTCACCTATTTTCGACAAGTGATAAACCAACAAGATTTTAACAAGTTTGTGGTGAAATAGACTCGAATTGATACCATGTCTCTTAAAGTGATTAGACATTTTGTAAAGGCTCATCAATAGGTAAAAGTGCATATCCAACTCAAACCCTATGAAATTCATAAGCAAATGGATGTGGTACAGAAAAACTAGCCCATACCGGCCCTCACAAGTGACAAACTGCTTCAGAATTAAAAGGAGACTGTGCCATTTAGGTTTTAGCAAAGCAATGGGATTACCTTTTTTACAGCAAGTGGATTTATGGGAAAAAATTAATAAACTCCATGGGACATCCTCCATATTTTCATTCTTAAACCACCTCTCGCCTTTTAAAGGGAGTCTTGTCACCCTGATCATGAAATCCTCTGTTAATTCCAGTTGTACATTGTCGATCTTGGCCCTAAAACCGTCAAAAGTTTGTGCAAAAGATTTTGCAACCTGGAGATTATAGCCTTCAAAATTCTTGAGGAACACATCCCATCCATGAGCCTTCAGGTCTTCAATAGTGTCATCATGGGATATCAGAGCTTGACATCCATTTGGCTTGATACGAACCATGGGTTCCATTACCACTGTGACAAGGATACAACAGATATCACACGGGATAGGTTTGGGTTTCCAACGAACGGGCAGTAGAGAGAGATCTAAGTGAACTATGATGGAATGAAAAATGCAATGTTTGGGGATTGTCATAACTCGAATAGAATGTCTAGGGAAAATGAAAATAGAGGGCTCGAAAAAATAAAAACCATTTCTCACAATGAGTGCCAAACCCTCCACAGTACAAAACCCCATACGCATAAAAAATGATCTCATTAATATTTCAGGCCTGTAAGGTGAATTTAAAACGTAAGTACAACATGCCTGTACCAATTTACATGAAGGTTGATATGACTGTTGAGTTTATGAACACCATATCAAATGTTAAGTCAATGTTTAATGCATTTGACCATTTCACAAATTAATTCAATCGATTAATTATAGAACCAATGAAGTCACGATACCCACAATACTACAAAGATTTTGATAGTAGATTTATCAACAAGCTCATAAGAATTGAGTTAAAACCATACATGAGTACCTTTAAAATTATATTTCTAAAGTAAAAGATATGAAACCAAACCAAGTTTTATATTTGAATTCATTCTTACAGTCATGAATTTAAAACAAAACAAAACAAACGAAAAATGAAAAAATGCAAAAATGGCTTCCAAGGTGCAGTCATTGATGAAGGTACTCATGACGAGAAACTCTGTAACTTCACGATAATATTTGATCCTTGATCTTCTAAATCGACATCCAATTTGGTAAACTCTATCCCCAGATCTGTTGTCAGATTAGAGAAATTCTATGACTTGCATGATAAATTTAGAGGGGCAATAAATTGTAAAACTAACAGTTCCTCTTTGATCTATGAAATGGTTAATTTAGGAACAAGGGATAATCCTCAAAATATTAATCTGGGAAAAGGATGTTCTGAGCAAGAAAGATCCGCTTTTATAAAGTTATTTAAATAATTTAAAAAGGTTTTTTCTTTTACGTATGATGACTTGAAAACATTTGACCCTAACATCATACAACATGTTATCCCTATGAAACCCCAAACTCAGCCTTTTCAACAAAAATTAAGGAAGATGCATCCTAAGTTGGAACCCACTGTTAAAAAGAAGCTAAGAAAATTACTAACTGCAAAGACAATTTTCTCTGTTAGGAACACGCAATGGGTGTCTAATCTAGTCCCTGTAAGGAAGAAAAGTGGTGAAATTCGACTCTGTGTCGATTTTCGGAACTTAAACTGAGCATATGATAAAGACAACTATCCCGTTCATCCAATGGAACAAATTTTACAACAGGTGTCTAGTTCTGAAAGACTATCTCTGCTAGATGGTTTTTCGGGATACAACAAGGTCCTTATGTCTCCCTTAGATCAGCTTAAAACCACCTTTCGTACCACATGGGGTACTTACGCCTACAGGAAAATTCCCTTTGGACTGATAAACATCGGTGCAACTTTCTAGAGGGAAATGGACATTTCTTTTCATGGCCTCATTAACTAGTCAGTCGTGATCTATCTTGTTGATGTCACCGTCTTCTTTAAAAACAAGAAATATCACCTATCTCACCTCAAGGTTGTCCTAGAACGATGTCACAAGTTCTGCATATCTCTAAACCCTAAGAAATCAATCTTTGCAGTAGAGCAAGGAAAATTTATTTGGTTTATAGTGTCTAAGGATGGAATGATTATTGACCCCAAAAGAACCCAAGATATTTCTAAACTTCCCCCTCCTTCTTCCAAAAAATCCATGCAGTCCTTTTTGTGCAATATTAATTTCGTCAAAAGGTTTGTCCCAAGATTCTCAGAAATGGTTAGACCATTACAAAGTTTAATTAAAAAGGGTGTTGTGTATCATTGGGTATCACATGAAAGTAAGGATTTTGATTCAATTAGAAAAGAAATAATAGAGGCCCCTTCTTTGATGAGTCCCGATTTTTCTCAGGATTTCACTCTTTACACCTTTGCTTCTGACCAATCTTATGTTGTTGTGCTTACACAGAAAAACATTGAAAGCAATGATATACCCATTGCCTTCATGAGCTCATATTTTAAAGGAGCAGAGCTTAATTACCCAACAATATATCAACAGGCATATGTTGTTTTCAAAGCATTGAAACACTTTTGGTCTTACCTATTGAAATCCAGAACCAAGGTTATTGTTCCTTACCCAGATGTAAGAAATATGTTAGTACAAAAAGAACTGGGTGAGAAAAGGGAAAATTGGATGACATCACTACAGGAATATGACCTTGAAATAACCCCTGCACAAATTTTTAGAGGTCAAGGCATGTGTAAACTAGTGGTTGATTCAGTTGAAGAACAAGAAAGTCAAATAAACACCTCAACTATGGATCAGCATAAAGAAAAACAGATGAGTTGTGCACAAGCCACTGCCAATTCTTGGTATGAGAACATTAGATTTTGTTTAACACATGGATCTTCTCCCTGCAATATTGATTCTAAAAACATAAGAGCACTTAGGCTTAAATCTGCATCTTTCCAGTTAATAAATGATGTATTATTTCGAAAGAACTTCGATGGTGTTTTTATGTGTTGTTTAGAAAATGAAGAGTCAGAAAAAGTGTTAGTTGAACTTCATGCAGGTGAAGTCGGTGGTCACTTTGGTGGAGATACCATTTCCCACAAAGTGTTGCGAGCTGAGTACTATTGGCCTACCTTGTTTAAATATGCCCATACATTGTCCTGTAAATGCATAATCTGCTAAAACGCTACAGGACGGGTGAAAAATGCAGCTTTCCCTTTCCAAACTGTTATTATAGAAGCACCTTTTCAGCAATGGGGCACAGACATCATAGGAACGATTAATCCCTCTTCTTCTCAGCATCACAAGTATATCCTTACAGCAACAGACTATTTTACAAGATGGTCTGAAGTTGTACCTTTGAAAGTGGTGAACACAAATCAGGTAGTATCTTTTCTGAACTCTCATATCATCAATCGATTCAGCATTCTCGAGTGTTTGGTTTTTTATAAGGCCTCTTAATTTTCGTCCCTTGACATGAACGTTTTTTCTTTGGAAAAAGGGATTAAATTGAAGTATTATGCAAGCTACTACCCTCAAGAAAATGGCCTAGCAGAATCAACAAACAAAAATTTAATCAAGATTATTAAAAGGACAGTTTTAGAAAATCACAAGAACTGGCACAATGCACTGTATAATGCACTATGGGGTGGTAGAGTAACCCCAAAAACCTCTATTGGTAATTCCCCTTTCTTCCTCGTCTACGGAAGAGAAGCAATTCTCCCCCCGCATGTATTACTTCCTTCCCTGCAATTATCGCAGAAAGTTCAAGAAGAGGAGTGCCCTCCTCTAGAAAATCGAATAAATGCCTTATTAAAACTAGAGGAAGTGAGGACACAAGAAAAGCAGAAATTGGATCAGCACCAACAAATTGTAAAAATATGGTTTGATTTGAATTCATCTTCAGATAGGAATTTCGATGTCGGATATCTGGTTCTCAAGTGGGATAAATCCCACGAGGGTAAGGGGGAACATACCAAATTCCAAAATCTGTGGCTGGGATCGTTTGTAATTTCTGAAAAATTGGGTCCCATCTCTTTCCGTCCGCATAATTTAGAGGGACAACCAGACACTTTCCCAGTGAATGGCCAAGCCCTCAAGAGGTATTTCACCTAATTTTTTCTGTTCCACTATTTTGTAAATATTTTTTAATTTTCTTTTCTGTTTTTTATTTTGGTTCTTTTCATTTTGCTTGATTTTGATTTGTTTTCTGAATAATTATGTCTAATTCACCACCTCATTTGTGGAAGGAAATCATAATTTTTTCTCGTTAGCAACAATTGATAAATTCCCAAGCACTTGAGCAGTAAGTTCTAAAACTTAGATTAGCAAAACTAATTTTCTATTCAAATCAGTGTTTCTAGTTTCTCATTAAAATTACAAGTAGACATGATTGCCATTAATAAACTTTTAACGGTGTCCCTTTTTTGAGAAAAATAACTCAACTGTACCTTCCCATCCTCAAGATGGTTTCCTAACTGAAATCTAAGTGTCCAAATCATGATGAAGGTCATCAAAACAGAAGAATAATTGGTAAAAGATCAATTTTTTTTCATTCCAACCTACAAGATTTTCAGTATCACCCCACCCTCTTGAATATTATTAAGTTATTCAAACTATAAACAAATTATAGAGGTTTGAAAGAATAGTAATGTGTGGGAATTGTATGTAAACCTGCCAGGATGCTGAACAGGTTTGTTGGCAGCGGGTAAATGCATGCATGATACCAAGGCAACTTCGTCGGGGTACTGAACAGGCGTACTGGCAGCGAAGCAATGTTGGGCTTAAGAAGATCCTCAGGTAAGTATTTCAAATTGATAAAGTGAAATGATATCACGTATCATGAATGGATGACTCTTGGATAAGATATAGCTACTAGAGTGGGTCAAATGACATCCCTATTGAGGCTATGGACATTTGCTGGTAGCAGTGGCCCTATCAACAGTATTGAAGTCAACTACATAAACAATTGCTACACTAGTAATATAAGTTAGATACCGGATAACATTTTTTTAGACAGAAATACATCTGATGTTAAACTGTGTTATTTTTTTATTTATGATCAGTATTTTTTGACCTGTTGTTAACTATTTCTAAAAAAATCATTTCATTTGATTCACCCTAACATGAATTTTCTGGTGATGTAGAGATAACTGCTTCACCCAGTATGTCGTCATTGTTGGCAGCCAACATCTCGCCATAGTCAAACTCTAGATAGAGTAAGAGTTTGACGATAGAATGTGTAGTTCTCTGAAATACCTTTCCAATGGGCTATCACACGCCTAAAATGGAGGTCGTATGAAAATGTTACGACCTTGGGAAGTTGAGGTATCAACTTACCCATAGGGGCTCGCATGACTTTTGGTGCTTCACTTTCTAGCGTTAGGTTTTTGGATGTCTAGGGTTTTGGCATTCATGAGTAATATCAAAAAGGCCTTTGGAGCCTCATTGTAATAATTATGCTCAGACGGATACGCGTAGCAGCCACATAGCTTCTAATAGATAGCTACAACCATTCAAGCAGGTGTTTCAGTTTTACAGTTTTAGCCTATTTCATTTATTCAATAGAAGATATTGTTCACTGGATATTTGTGTGGTTATTCATATCTCTGTATTTATTGTATTCAGTCTATTAATCAATTCGTTCTTCTCCTAAATATGAATCAATGGTATCATAGTGGTCTGATATTCATTTATTTTTATTCGTGCATGTTCCTGACAAGATCTGGGTACAAGAAGTTGCGACTCGAATCAATCGATCCATTGCAAGATCGGTCATGCCAAGCCTGACAACAACCCATGGGGGATGAAAATAAATATGATGGAGCAAGAGATCCTTTTAAAACGTTGCTCAAGGAAGCCCTTGCATGACAAAGGAACAAAATTATGGACAACTTTTCGTAGATGCTTCGGCAACTGCCCATACGAGAAGCATCTTCATCAAGCGGCCATACAACCCCCTTGAAGGTACAGGTAAATTTTGATATTCCATTATTTGAAGGACTAATAGATGCAGATGTTGTAGATAAATGGTTGAATCTACTCAAAGGGTATTTTTCAGTCCACAATTTTTTTGATAGGGAAAATATTACTTTTGCAGTCCTCAAGGTTGTCCCCCATGTTAAGGACTAGTGGGAAACTTAATCTGAGCAAAGAGCCATCGAGGAATATGCAATATTTGTGGTTTCCCCTACATGGGATTCCTTTCGGGATTCCATTAAAGAATAGTACTACCATGTTGGAAGATACGAGGACCAGTACATCAGATGGACCACCCTGTGTCAAGAAAGGAACCAGACAGTACTAGATTTCACCAATATTTTTCATACCTTGTGCACCAAATTGGGTAGCAAAGACTCTGAGCAACATCCAGTGCTCAAATATCATGGTTGTTTGCATAGATACATCCAAACATAAATGTATTTTTTGGACATCACCTCATTGGGTACGGCTTATAGATACATTGTCAAGATCAAGCAGAAATTTAAGAAAAAGAGGTGAGAGTTTGGATCTGCAAACTCCTCCCAGCTGAAGCAGGGAAAAGGTGGGCCAAACCCACACAGAAAGGGACAGAGTAGAGATGGATACTCTTAGGACAACCATTCCAAGCCACAGCACAAGAAGGGCAATGAGAAGATGAATAAGGACATGAGAAAATGGTGTGAGTACCATAGAATCCCTTGGCACAACACTAAAGAATGTCTCTCCAAGAAGTCAATCATGGTCGAGCTGAAGGATTCTAAGTCAGAGGTCGATTCTGATTCCTATTCAAACTATGAAGGAGGGAAGAAGATTATTGATGTTGAACCCAGTGCCACTATTTCTACCACCAATGTTCATCCAAGTGAACCATAAGAAGAAGAGGAAGGGGAATGCCTCTTTCACTCACAGATGTGGGTAAAGGGGGCTCTGATTCATTTCATTATCGATAGAGGTAGTCAGAAGAGCCTAATTTCAGTAGAGTTCATCAAGCGGTTGAACCTACCAATGACACCACACCCACAACCCTACACCATCGACTGGCTTCGCCAAGGAAGAGATCTCCATGTCAGCCAACAGTGTCGTCTTCCCTATGGCATCAAGCCTTTCAAAGATGAGATATTGTGTGATATTGCACCCCTTGAAGTTTGTGATTTATTTTAGAACAACCATATTTATGGAAGCATCATGTTGTGTATGAGTCTAGACCCCGTAATGTTATTATTACTTTGGGTAGACAATTGTATAGGATACCAGAGGTAGTGTCGCCTACCGTTGTTTCTTTAATCTCTGCTAAGAAATGTAGTAAGGTCATTTCACAGATAGGGAAGTTCATCTTCTTTTTGATCTGTGCTCATAGTAAGTAGAAGGTCGTCACCACATCCGTGGCCTCTACACAGAGCCTCTCTTTGCAACAAAAGCAAGTGGATGGGATTGTGGAAGATTACAAAGACATATTCTCCTCACCCACTAGGGTACCGACGCACTGCCAAGACAAGCATCCAATTTATTTGACCATCGATGAAAATCTACCTAATGGGCTAGTTTATCATCACTCATTGATTGAAAATAATGAAATCAAGAGCCAGATCCAAGATCTTCTTCAAAATGGGCACATCAGACCCAACTCCTCCCCTTGCAGAAGCTCGATTGTACTGGTGTAGAACAAAGACAAGACTTGGAGACTCTGCATTGCTTACAGAGCCCTAACCAAAGTCACAATCAGGAACTAGTACCCAATTCCCATGATTCATGACCTTCTTTACCAACTCAAGGGGGAAAAGTTCTTCATCAATATTGACCTAAATTCTGGCTACCACCAGGTTCCCATTGAAGCAACTGATGTATGGAAGACAACCTTTAAATCTAAAGAAGGTCTCTTCAAATGGTTGGTCATGCCCTTTGGCTTAACAAATGCACCAACCACTTTCATGAGGTTGATGGATGATGTATTGAGACCTGTCACCAACTCTTTTGTGGTGGTATATTTGGATGGAATTCTCATCTTTAGCAAAACTTGAGAGGAGCACATGCGGCATATTCAACAGGTTTTGAGCACTTTGTGGTAGCACAAACTATATGCCAACTTGGAAATATTCTCTTTTAGCATGAATAGGGTCCAATACTTAGGCTACATTGTTGATGAGCATGGGGTACATGTTGATCCAGCTAAGATCCAATTCATCTACGACTGGCCAACCCCGACCACACTAACCGAGCTTCAAAGCTTATTTGAACTGGACAACTTCTATCGATGGTTCATGTTGGGATTCTCCCATATTGCATGGGCCCTCAGCCAGGTGACCAAGGGCAATGGAAGGGCCAAGTTCCTATGGGGGAAAGAACAAAAATGAGCATTCAATAATGTGAATAATTGCTTTTGCTCAGCTCCAGTACTCTCCTTGTCTGATCTACAACAACTATTCAAGATTGATATTGATGCATATGACTATGTTGTAGGCGCAGTTCTCACTCGACACAGTCATCCGATGCCATACCATAGTGAGACACTCTAAGATATTGTCCGGAAATACCCCACCTATGAAAAGGAAATGTATTACATTGTACAAGCCTATCGTCAATGGAAACATTACATTCTGGGAAAGGAGATGATCATCCACACCAATCAAAAGCCTCTGAAGTTCATACAGACACAAGGGAAATTGTAGAACGACTGCCATAAGAAGTGGTCCACCTACCTGAAGCAGTTCCATCTCAACATCAAGTATAAGACGGGATCTCAAATCATGTTGTTGACTACCTCATTCGACCTCCTATGGCTACCGTCACCACTATGCTCCATTCTTGTGGACATGAGGCATCTGAGTGGCCCCAACTTTATCAGCAAGATCCGAACTTTGCCACCACCTATAAGCTCTTGGGTGCATGCATGAATGTCACTGAATTTTACATTCATGGTGGACTATTATGCCATCTAGGCCATCTTTGTGTTCCTACATGTGAGTGTGAAAAGATGATTTGGGAATCCCACTACAGTCGGATGGTAGGACATTTTGGACTGGAGAAAACTGTGGTCGTTCTTCAGAAACATTTTTATTGGCCAAAACTTTGATAGGACGCCAGCAAGTATATCATATCTTACACTGCCTGTGCCATTTCCAAGCTATCCATTAAGAAGCAAGGCTTATACACCCCTATTCCTACTCCCGAGAAGCCCTGGGAATTCATTTCAATGGATTACATGTCTGGACTTCCATCCACCAAGCAAGGCAATGATTGTGTATTTGTGGTTGTTGATCAGTTTTCAAAGATGGCCATCCTCATAGCCCGCAAGAAGAATATCACAGTGACATATACTGCCAATTGATTCTTTGAATGAGTGTGGGTCCATTTTGGGATACAAGAGACCATCATCTCCGAATAGGACAGCAGGTTCCTCAACACATTTTGGTCAATTCTCTGGTCACTATTGGACACCAAGCTCACTAAATCCACTTCTTTCCACCCCCAACCAGACGACCAAACATAGGTCATCAATCAGATGATTGTGCACATCCTACGCATGTACAACTCTAAGCATCCACGTACATGGGATGAGAGTCTCCCCTATGTTCAACACAGTTACAACAGGACTCTCCATAGCTCCACTGGACATATCCCATTTCAGGTGGGGCTAGGATTCCAACCCTTGGGTCCCACTGATGTTTCACTACCTCTTCCCACCACATAGACAAAATATTCCCATGTTCAATGTGATACTGACAAATCCACCAGATTCATTGAGCGGATTCAGCACATTCGCCAAAATGTACAGGATATTTTGCAGAAATCCAATGCTAAGTACAAGCAGCACCATGATCAACATAGGGTATGTTGGCACAAGGGTAGACCCAGGGTTCAACGCTCAAGAGCACACCAACAAAACCCTAACTACCAACCCTTTCGAAAACACCTACGAAGCAGATGAAGTCTCACCCGAGGTAGAAGCAGGGGTGGTTGCGGGACTCAGATGTCTACAACCTTAGCTGGGACACAAATCTAGGATTATAACACCTTATCAAAGCACTTAACAATTACAATTCATCGGTATTAAACCAGTATCTACTTCGCAAACAAAACCCTAATTATAGAGAATCACAGTATTCAACTAGATCTAGTATGTTCAAGCACTAAGCACATCCACATGGGTTAGATCTAGCATTCATCCATATTATTAACCATGTAGCATCAACAGATATATCTATCATTCATCTTTATCAAATAATCTAAACAAGTAAACACATAAACACATCAATACATTGCACAAAGCAACCATAACACAAGATATACGTGGTTCACCCCCAGCCTGGGGCTATGTCCACCAACTCTTCTTCTTTTTATTATCTTTTGTCAAGCTTCTTATAGGCACAAAGCACCAGAACACCATTCTGCATAGGACAAGATATATACGCACACTTTTCCAGATCCTCCTTCCCCAAGTAGATCTAGGCACAGAGCCTTACACGGTCTGTGCACAAAGCACTACAGATGACTTGTACTTAGCTCTGCAAGTCTTAATCATGTCTTCTTGCACATAGCTAGTACTAGCACTCAGCCACTGGTCACTACTTACATCGCCTAACTTTCTATTTATATATTACAAAATAGGCCTTAGCATGGGTAAACCCATGGGTCGACATCCCCATACCCGTTACATAACCCAAAAACCCAAAAATCCCTAAAAAGGGGTCAATATCTCACGATCTTCGCTTCGTCTTGCGCTCTGCCTTCGAAAACCTTTCGAAGTCCCAAAAATAGGTCAAACATGACCAAGGATCCTCAAAACTTTGTCAAGGGCCAACATGCTCCAAACACTCACATGTGACGCATCCCGAGTCACTCTGATCTAGGTAATTCTGCCTCAAAAGTCTAGAACTTGGCTCGAGCTACTTCGACTTGTTGTTGTTCCATGGCCTCCTATTCAACAAAATATTGGATGACTACTTCGTTGATAGGTCCCTCTAAGCATTGTTTAGTCACAACAATGACTTGCTCCAGTTCTTCTCCTCAGCTTTCGATCTCTCAGAAAAGTTGGCAAGCCTCATCCCGTATAGGTTGGAGCCTCTGATTCACTTCTATGACTCTACTATGAATGGTTTGGACCTTTTGTTGAGCAGTGCACTTCTCTTGGGATAGCTTAATCCTTTCAACAATTGATAGAGGATTCAACTATGCCTGGATAGTTTCTTCTTACTGCTTTGTCTCCTGGAGCTGTGACTCCAATGCCTTCAGTTCTGGATTCTTAGTGAGTTTCTCATACGTCTGGGCACTGTGATAAATTAGTTGTTTACATTCCATGGAAAGGGCCTTTATTCTCTCAACTGCACTTCGAGAAGTTGCTTCTTTGATCTCTCACCTCCTACAGATTGCTAGGTACTATTCGGAGCTCTAAGTATTCTATTTGTTGTTGTAGCTGTTGGATAACTTCTGTGAGTTTCTCTACTTGATGTTTGACTCGGTCGAATTCTTCTTTCACTTTGAGTTGTTCTGCAAGCAACTGTTATTTTTCTTGATGAATCTGTGCTTTATCCTCTTCAAACTTTGTCTGGAGAGCAACCTTCTCCTGCTCTACAACTCGACGTTATTCTACGACTAATTCTTTCACTTGCTTCAAGGCCTGGGTGGCTTGTTTTGTTTCTTCCTGTGTGCGACAAAGGTGAGCTTCGGTCGCATTAGCTAGTCTACAGAGTTGGGCTGGACCATCTCCCAACTTTGGTTCTTCCGACGGCAGGGGTGCAGTGGACCCTACGCGACTGGACTGAAGAGCCTGTTGTACCCCTTAGAGTTCAACTTTGATTCTATCATACATTTCTTCCTGCTTGGATTCATGCTTCTGTAAGATGTCTTGCAAAGCATCTGCGACAGCTGCTATGATGAATTCAAATTCATCGACAGTGAGTACAGTCTGCATCTTATTCAAGGTGGCTCTAGATTTCTTCCAGGAAGAGGGTTTCGTGGGAGAAACCTTCCTCTTCTTCAGGGGATCGGCCTCATCTCTAGGTGGTGCTACTTTTCCTTGCTTCTTCTCATCTTCTTTGCCATTTATTTTATCTACTTCATCATCAACCCCTTGACCAAGTGATACTGAAGTCATTTTTTATGATTCGCTACTTAAGTCTTAGACTTTTGTGGTCTTCTTCCTTCTGCTGGGTCCCGGTGTGTCATTTTCTTTGTGAGTGGCCTCCAATCTGTCAAGTTCAGGGTCAAACATCTCTACAGGATCAGCGGGGATAAGGAGTTTTGCTGACCAGTCCTTAGTTATCTCCTTGAGGTCCTCTTCTATGAGCTTGTAGTATGAATGAAGCTCCTCCTTATGCTCGTCTGCTCGTGCGGTGATATAGATGAAGTGTTGATCTACACGGAACCTCATGAGGGATTGAAATCATTGTAGGGTGTTCGGAGTCATGCAAGGTTTGGATTTGATATCCCTCTTCAGTTGGAGATAATACGTATGAAAAACTGCGTTAAACTGCCACTGTTTTCCCATATCGCTCGAGTACTAGAGTGTGGTGAACTTCGCCACAAGCGTCTCATACGGTTCCATATCCGGGAAGGTCGCACCTTCTGGCATCTCCCAAGTAATAAATGCTATGAGGATCAAGATCCAGTTGAAGTGGAACTCATAGCCCCAATCTTGAGCTTCGCGATAGTCTAACTCCAGCTGGTTGACTAGGTACTTCACCCAGTTCATCTGTAGGCCTTCTACACATTTCCCTGTGAGGTCAACGACAATCCCTATGACCTACAGGGGCTTGTTCTTACTTACTAGATTTCCTACAATTAATTGGCATGCTAGGAACATTGCACCATTCTAGATGGAAGCTATCTTGTAGCCTCACGTCCCCTTCTCAACATCGTCGTAGGTATCCTTGATCTTGTGTGCTAATGCATGATCTGTGGCTTTCCCCAGATAGAAGCCCTGCAGGTCGGGTCCTTGCATGCTCAATCTAGTGATCCTATGGATCAACATTGAATCGACTGTGATATGTCGGTCTAGACATAAGTAGTTGCCATGGTAACATGAGATCCAGATCTTAACATAGGCATTTACCTCCTAGTGCCTTCTGAAGTGTGGGATCTTCATTATGTTCAACAGGGTGGACTGCGCGAGGTTCATCGTCCATGGCTGGGGGAATATTTTCGAGTTCTTCCCCTTCGTCCTGGTCAAGTATTTATACAGGGCGAGCATACTATGGTTCTTACGGTCTCCTGGGTTGAATTCGTTGAACTTCAACGTTGCGATCTTTTCCTGTTTCTCTCTAACTTTGTGTATCCCCTTCAGGAGGTATGCAGTAACCATGGTGTAATCAAAATATCTTGGCACGCTATCATGACTCACCACATCAGCCAGGGGTGGGATGTAGCTAGGTAAGATGGTTGGGATTAGCTTCTCATTTGCTAGGTCATCTTTGTGCTTGGTTCTCTTTTCTATGATGACTCGGGATGGTCTGGATCCGCGAGCGGTTGACAGATAGGCTTGCACTTCTCTCGTCAAGGACGCTTGAATACTTGCAGACATTACTTTCTCAGCCATGATATCAATGAGAACTTCTTTGACGATTTTCTCTGCGGCGTTGAGCTCGTCCAACATACACGCTTAGATCAGCTGGATGAATGAGTGTGAAAAACAATAGAACTGGTGTCGATCTTACTAATCACAGCATGGTAGCAATGATTCCTCTCTGATACAATTCTCAAAAGTGTTCTCGGTGCAACAGTTGATGGAATAAGTAGACAACAACGTAACAGATCTTTCCAATGGACAAGAGACTTTCATTAATTCAGTTATGTCTATTACGGTGCGGTCCCAATGGTCTGATGGTGAGACTTCTAACCACAAATGTCATTTTACCCATTCAGGGCATTAGTCTAATGGTTATACTGTTTCCAACGACTATATTTCTTTTCCATGGCGAAGTTCCATGTGGCGTTGTTCTGCTATCCTGGCGAAGTTCCAGTTTTGCAAATTTTCATTCTACAAAGTTCCCTCTGGAACCTTCTGTAATTTTTCAATATTTTCTCTCTTCTTACTTAGTTTTCTATCCTTCTTTCTAGTGAGCTTCATCTCGATATTCCTCTTTCCATTATAATTCTTATCTCCTCTTGGAATAGTAACTTTGAGCTGTTGAGATTATTTCCTAGGATTCAGGGGAAACACTTCTTCTCTATCTGGGGTAGGTGCTTTGATCTTTTTTGATTATTCCTGTGTTCTTTCAAATTCAACGTCCAAGTTTCTGGTTCTAAATAGCTTCAATCTATTCTCCTATTCTTCAATCAAGTGTGTGATCCTCCTAGTCATGAAATCTTTTAATTCTTGCTTATTTTGCTCTAAGACTTCTTCTTCTTTCCTTCTAGCATGATCATTTTTTATCTATGGTTTTCCTAGTAACATAGCAAATGGGGCGTTGTTCTCAATAAATTTAACAACCTCAAAATCTTCTTTTGTCGAAGTTCCATGATCATTCATAGATATCTGGGTAAGTCTTCCACATAGGGTTATCATCTTTCCTCTAAATAATCCTATTCCTCCTAATGAAGGAATCATAGCAGGCTTTCCTAAAATTGCCAAGTTATTTCTATCATTATATTCACATGTGTTTCCTCATCCAGAATACATTCAATGTCGAAGTCTCCTATTCTTACTTCTCTTTTCTCTTTCTCTTTTAAGATCTCTGATAGATTAGTATCTCTGTGGTTATTCAGGGTTTATTTCATCTATAATAGTACAGTCTTTGATTCCTTCTTGGGTTCTGCCATGGTATTAGTTTCTTGACCTTTCTCAGGGTCTACTTGTTCCATATTCATGCTTTCAAGTCTAGCAATCATTCTAGGGCAATGCAAAAATTCGTGATCCATAGCTTTACAAAAAAGATGACTAGGTCTTCTACCAGGTCATTCCTTAGCAAGATGTCTCGTTCTTCTACAACTGTAACAAAGAGTTAATCCCCTCTTTATCTTAAATGATCCCCAAACTTTTCTTTACTGCGCACTAGGGTCACAATAGCTAACCTGCAAAAAATTCTTTCTAGGATCCTACATCCGTTTATTATTCTAAACATTCTTTCTATGCATAGGAATAACATATCTTTCACTATTCTTATCAGATCTACTCATATCAAATCTTCTTTCTTCTAGTTGCGCCCTAGTTTTCAAGCTAGGACAAAATTTATCAAACATACCTAGATCCATATTCTTGAAATAAAAATTTCTACTTATCTTACTTTCGGTAGAGCAAAAAGATTCCAGGTCTAAAAATTTTCACTATTCTTACCTCTATTAGAGCACAAAGCATTCAGATCTTACCTCTTTTCTTTAGATATGCCTCCTTCCTTAGCACAGAGCTTCGCAAGTCAAGCAAAAGATCTACGCATAGAGATTTCTTTATTTTCCTCAGCTCCTAGCAATCACAGTTTCATATCAGATCTTCACACAGAGCTTCTTCTTCCTCAGTCCCCAGCAAACACAGTTTCAAGTCCCGACAATCTAACCATTTTTTGGCACAACAAAAAACCCATGGTTCAACGCTCAAGAGTGCAACAACAAAACCCTAACTACCGGCCCTTTCAGCAACACATGCGAAGCAAATGAAGTCCCACCCGAGGTAGAAGCAGGGGTAGTTGAAGCACTCATATGTCTGCAACCTTAGCTAGGACATAGATATGTGATTATAACACCTTATCAAAGAACTTAGCAATTACAGTTCATCAGTATTAAACCAGTATCTACTCCGTAGACAAAACCCTAATTACAGAGCATCGCAGTATTCAACCAGATCTAGTATGTTCAATCACTAAGAACATCCACATGGGTCAGATATAGCATTCATCCATATTATTAATCATGTATCATCAACAGATATATATATCATTCATCTATATCAAAGCATCTAAACAAGTAAACACATAAACACATCAATACATTGCACAAAGAAACCATAACACAAGATATACGTGGTTCACCCCCACCCTGGGGCTACGTCCACCAACTCTTATTCTTTTTATTATCTTTTGTCAAGCTTCTTACAGGAACAAAGCACCAGAATACTACTCTACATAGGATAGGAGATCTGTGAGCACTTCGCCAGATCCTCCTTCCCCAAGTAGATCTAGGCACAAAGCCTTACACAGTTTGTGCACAAAGCACTACAGATGACTTGCACTTAGCTCTAAAAGTCTTAATCACATCTTCTTGCACATAGCTAGTACTAGCACTCAACCACTAGTCACTACTTACATCGCCTAGCTTTCTATTTATATATTAAAAAATAGGCCTTAGCATGGGTAAACCCATGGGCCAACATCCCCAATACCCGTTACATGACACAAAAACCCAAAAATCCATAAAGAGGGGGTGAGATCCTGCGATCTCCACTTCGTCTTGCACTCCACCTTCGAAATCCTGTCGAAGTCCCAAAAATAGGTCAAACATGACCAAGGATCCTCAAAACTTGGTCAAGGGCCAATAGGGTATTGTACTAATTTCAGGGTGGAGACAAAGTTTGGTTACATTTGCAGAAGGAGCATCTCCAAGGCCCCATCATAAGCTCTTCCCACTTCATTATGGTTCGTACACTATCACCAAGGTTGTGGGTAGCAATTGTTTTGAGCTCAACACTCCACCCTTTCTTGGCCTACACCCAATGTTCAATGTGGACCTCCTACGACCATATTTTCCACCATTGTTGGACACCTCAGAGATCACAGAACAACTGACAACAACATATCTCAACCCTGATTGCATGGAATAAGCATCCACTAGTTAGATAGTGTACACACAGGTCAAGGGTACTTGCTAGCAAGGGATCCAACTTTATCGGGTTGTCAAGACAGGGCAGCTCCTCCACCAAGGAAATTGGCTCACCCGCGGCCAAATCCAGCAGAATTTTCCTCACTTGATGGGAGAAATCAATGCAATGGAGACCATTGCTTCCTAAAGGAGGAGGATTGATCCAGGTGGATATCGGTGGAAACCCACCTATTCCAACTGGCTCCTCTTGTCCATTTTTAGCTTAGCACATTCTACTGTACTTCTTTGTAATTGTGGGTTCTACACTTCTGGGGTTGTCTAAAGCCCTACACATCTTCAAGGTGGATATTGGTGGCCTCTCACCTAATCCAACTAGATTATTTTGTATTTTTTCATGTCAGCACATCTTTTTGTACTTCCAAGGTCGTTTTCAAGCCCTAAACAGTGTTTTCTTGGCTCGCCATAGTCAAACTATAGATGGAGTCAAAGTTTGTGCATTTTTCTGAAAGAACTTTCCATCGGGCTATCGCGTGCCTAAAACGAAGGTCATATGAAAAATTTACGACCTCGAGAAGTTGAGTTACCAAATTACCCATAGGGGCCCGCATGACTTTTGGCGCTTCAACTTCTAGGGTTAGGTTTTTGGATGTCTAGGGTTTTGGAACTCATGAGTAATATCAAAAAGAACTTTAGAGCCTCATTGTAATCATTCTTCTCAGACGGATGCATGTAGCAACCACATATCTTCTTAGAGATATCTACCACCATTTGAGCAAGTGTTTCAGTTATGCAGTTTTATAGTTTCAACCTATTTCATTTATTCAATAGAAGATATTGTTCACTAGATATATGTGTTGTTATTCATATATTTGTGTTTATTGTATTTAGTCTGTTAATCAGTTCGTTCTGCTCCTAAATCCATATCAGTGGTATCAGAGCCATATGCTCTTCATTTATTTCTCTTCGTGCATGTCCCTGACAAGATCTGGGTACAAGAAGTTGGGACTCGAACCAATCGAGTCATTGCAAGATCGGTCGCGTCGAGCTCGAAAACAACCCATGGGAGATGAAAAGAAATATGATGGAGCAGGAGATCCTTTTAAAATGTTTCTCGAGGAATCCCTTGCACGAAAAAGGAACAAAATGATGGACAACTTTGCATATATCCTTCGGCGAAAACCCATAGGAGAAGCATATTCATCAAGCAGCCATGCAACCCCCTTGAAGGTACAGGTAAATTTTGATATTCCATTATTTGAAGGACTGATAGATGCGGATGTTGTAGATAAATGGTTGAATTTGCTTAAAGGGTATTTTTTGGTCCACAATTTTTTTGATGGGGAAAAGATTACTTTTTCACTGCTCAAGGCCATCCCCCATGTTAAGGACTAGTGGGACACTTACATTGAGCAAAGGGCCATCAAGGAATCTACAATATTTGTGATTTACCCTACATGGGATTCCTTTTGGGATTCCATTAAAGAACGGTACTACCCTGTTGGAAGCTACAGGGACCAATATACCAGATGGACCACCTTGTGTCAAGAAAGGGACTAGACAGTACTATATTTCACCAATACTTTCCATACCTCGTGCACCAAATTGGGTATCAAAGACTCTAAGTGACATCTGGTGCTTAACTACTGTGATTGTTTGCATAGATACATCCAAACATAAATGAATTTTTTGGACATCACCTCATTGGGTACGAATTATAGATACTTTTTCAAGATTGAGCAAAAATTTAAGCAGAAGAGGTGAGAGTTTGGATTTGCAAACTCCTCATAGTCAAAGAAGGGAAAAGGGGGGCCCAAACCACACAACAAGGGACAAAGTAGATATGGCCACTCTCAGGACAACCAGTCTAAGCCATGGAACAAGAAGGGAAATGAGACAATGAAGAAGGACATAGGAAAATGGTGTGAGTACCATAAAATCCCTTGGCACAACACTGAAGAATGTCGTTCCAAGCAGTCACTCGTGGTCGAGATGAAGGCTTATGATTCAGAGCCTGAATCTAATTTCGATTCAAATTCTGAAGGAGGGAAGTAGATTATTGATGTTGAACCCAGTGCCACTGTCGCTACCACCAAAGTCCAGCCAAGTGAACTAAAAGAACCAGAGAAACAAGGATGCCTCTTTCACTCACAGAAGTGGGTAAAGTGGGCTCCACTTCATTTCATTGTCGATAGCAGGAGTCAGAAGAGCCTAATTTCAACAGAGGTCTTCAAGCGGCTAGACCTGCCAATGAAATCACACCCACAACCCTACACCATCAGCTAGCTTCTCCAAGGAAGAGATCTCCATGTCAGCCAACAATTTCGTCTTCCCTATGGAATAAAGCCTTTCAAAAATGAGGTATTGTTTGATATTTATCCCCCTGAAGTTTGTGATTTCTTTTAGGACAACCATATTTGTGGAAGCATCATGATGTGTATGAGTCTAGATCCCGTAGTGTTATTATTACTTTGTGTAGACAATTATACAACATACCAAAGGTAGTATCACCTACCGTTATTTCTTTGATCTCTGCTAAGAAATGCAGTAAGGTCATTTCATAGACCGGGAAGTTCATCTTTTTTTTTATCTGTGCTCATAGTAAGCAGAAGGTCGTCGCCACATCCATGGCCTCTACACAGAGCCTCTCTTTGTATTAGAAGCAAGTGGACGAGATCGTGGAAGAATACAAATATATCTTCTCCTCACCCATCCGGGTACCAACGCACTGCCAAGTCAAGCATCCAATTTATCTGACCCCCTGGTGCACTTCTACCTAATGGACCAGTCTATCGTCGCTTGCTGATGGAAAATGATGAAATTAAGCATCAGATCCAAGAGTTTCTTTAAAAGGGGCACATCAAACCCAACGTCTCCCCTTGAGGAAGTCCAATTGTACTGGTCCAAAATAAAGACGGGACTTGGCAACTCTGCACTGATTACAAATCCCTAAACAAAATCACAGTCAAGGACTGGTACCCAATTCCTAGGATTGATGACCTTCTTGACCAAATCAAGGGGGAAAAGTTCTTCAGCGAGATTGACCTAAAGTATGGATACCACCAGGTTCCCATCGAACCAACTGATGTATGAAAGACAACCTTTAAATCTAAATAAGGTCTCTTCGAATGGTTGGTCCTTCCCTTTTGCTTAACAAATTCACCAGCCACTTTCATGAGGTTGATGGATGATGTATTGAGACCCTTCACCAACTCTTTTTTTTTCATATATTTGGATGACATCCTCATATTTATAAGAACTTGGGAGGAGCATATTCAGCATATTCAACAAGTTTTGAGAACTCTTGTAACACACCCATGATGGAGCATAAATAGAAAAAAAATATTTTCCTCAATTAGTCGAATCCTCCATCCATGGTCTCTAATACCGGTCAATGGACCTTCAAAATTCCTGAGATGAAGCAGCTC
>JZKD02S0681254.1:17057-56860 GCA_000966675.3 Picea glauca | reverse complement strand
CCCCCCCTCCACGTGACCACTACCCGTGATCGCAATCCTTACTAAAAGGTGCATCATGAAATTGCGTATCAGTTCCTTGCATGGGAGTCACCACGACTCTCCCGATCTTCGATCTCCCGATAGGGACCTAATCCTTGCTAGTTCCTCCTTCATATGACCACCAGTTGTGACCCAAGGCTCAACCTCAAGCGCTTATCGGGACTTCACGTTTCATGAAGTTGGAGGGTCACTCACCTCCCTTCTCCCGATATCCAAAACGTCGATATCTCCTCCCCACAAATCAACCATCCCGATACTTCCACGATCTGAAATTCCAGATCATGTCGGGATTTTCATGTATTGGAACTCTCGATATGATTCACCTCCATTCTCCTGACTCCCAGAATACCGATATTTCGGAGCACCGAATCAATGACTCACACTCCTCTGGATCTGACAGCCACTGTAAAATCGCGAACTCAGGCCTCGTGAGTTCTCACCAAATACAACAGTCAAGGAGGGTCCCGATATCTCCTTAGATATACGGTCTAGGTTATTTCGTGTCATCGAATTTTGGAATACTTGACCGTGCTAACACACGAATCTCCCGATGTGCGAACTTGCGAAGACTGAAGTGGTTGAGGTGTTAACGCCTGCTCTCCTTCTTCAAATATAACGGCCATGAAAAACCTTGGATCCTCTCAAACAAATCTTGTTCGTTCATCTCCCAAATGAAAGGGTATTCCCTTTTGATACTTAAATATCGCTATCCTTCATGAGCTTTGTTAGTTATGAAGGACTTAAGAGCGTTGTGCTCTTTCTCCTAGACTTAACACTTAGAAAGGTCTTCCGCACACCTCTTACGCTCCTTCATCAAGTCTACAACCTAAGTGGCTCTCGATCTCTGCTTACCTCGCAGAGGGCCTGTGCATACACGTACTACCTCTCCTGAGCTTATGGGACTCTATCTTCTTAGTGATTGCGGGGTTCAACCTTTGCCAAATCAGGAAGCACTCACGCGACTCTAGGATGATGACGAATTTCTTTGGGAGGTGCTTTCGAGGGATTAAACTAGCGCATAAGGAAATCAATCAAATATGAAAGTTATCAAGGAATGAACACATACTTCTAACTTAATCATTCACTACAGGGGTCATTTTAGGCATATAAAATACAAGCATGCAATTCGTTATTTCTAATTCAAAGCACAAGGCATAAAAACACTTATCAGAGCCATAAGGTGCGATGTGACTGCTAAGAGAGGTGCTCATTTCCACCCAACCATAGGCTCATTCACTCCCGATGGATTTATCACTGGCCACCCCTGATCTTAGGCCACGATGCTTTGAGATTCAATCTCTCACTTCCATCTCAACGGAAGTTAGGGACGAAGGTTACTCTCCTTATCCTTATACAGGAATAGATGACGATGAAGGTTACTCTCCTTCTCCTGACTCGGTCTCTATCCCCTGTGATCAGAACTCACTTTTCTCTTTCAATCCCTCCTTGGACCCAAGAGTTTCCACTCTCATTTATGCATTCTTTGTAGGTCTCCCTCTATCCACCAGCATGCTTCCTTTATTGCCTTCCTCGGCAAGATTTCATGTGGCTCGAATCCCCAGTTTGTGGTCAAGTCCGGAAGACTTACATATGGGCAGTCTGCCCCATCCCCTCATTAACTCTTGAGGAGGTCTTCCCACCTACCAGCCTAACTGTAATTCATTTTGAGTCAGAGGGTTGTTCTAATCTTGAGCAATTAAAACCAGCATAGTATTGGTTTGGTGGAGGTTAACACAACCATTCTAGGTCCCCTCCACCAACTTTTCATTATAAATCGTGGTCTTTCTTAGAAAATCCCCTTCTTAGCAGTTATGCAACGTGTTTCCATTATCCATTAAAATAACAGGATTTACATTCATCGACCTTCTACACAAGGTCCATCAAATCAAACATTCACACTTTTAAGTTTCCCATAGTTCCTCATCCCATATAGTTATATTTACAAACTGGGGGAAACTGGGTTTTACAATTCCCTCCCCCTTAAAGGAATCATCGTCCTCGATGTTCTATCTATCAACATGATATGTATGTACAGAAGTAAACAAAATCGGATATGCTTGTCTCATGGCATCTTCCATTTCCCATGTAGCCTCATCTCGGCCAAAGTGTTTCCATTGCACCTTGACCTATGAAATGGTTCGATTCCTGAGTGAGTTTTCCTTCCTGTCTAATATGCATTGGGGTTCTAGTAGGATTTGTCCCTCCAGATCCACCTGGATCACAGACCAGTCAATTATATGATTAACATCATGTACATATTTCTTCAGTAATGAAACATGAAAAACATTATGTGCCTTTACTATGGGAGGAAGTGCTATCCTATAGGCTATAGGCCCCACTCTATCTAAGACTTCAAAGGGTTCATAATACCAAGGTGCCAACTTGGCACAGGCTCCCATTTTCAAGGAACTCTTCTTGGGTCTAACTCTAAGATAGACATGGTCTCCGATCTTGAACTCTCTGGGAGTTCTCTTTCTGTCGGCGTAAATTTTCTGTCAATCCTGAGCAATCTTCAAATTTTGTCTTATCTAAACCACTTGTTGTTCCATTTCTTTCAGCATGTTGGGTCTGATTGTAAATATGTCCACTGGATTTCTCCAGCTGATTGGAATCTTTCATTGTCTACTATAGAGGACTTCAAAAGGGGTCATCTTCAAGGATTCTTTATAACCATTGTTGTAGGAAAACTCTACCAATGGTAGGTATTCTTCCCACTTCTTAGGATGATGCATTGCATGCATCCTTAGCATGAATTCTACTATTTGGTTCACTCTTTATGTATGTCCATCAGTTTGGGGGTGATAAGTTGTGCTAAATAACAATTTTGTCTCCAAACCGACCATTAGGGATTTCCAAAAGTTTGAAGTAAACTTGGTATCTCGATCAGATACAATTTCCTTGGGAATGCCATGCAGTCTAAATATCTGCTTCATGAAGATGTTGGCAATTTCTATGGCCTTACAAGTTGATTTGACAGGAATGAAATGAGAAAATTTACTCAGTTTGTCCACCACGACCATGATGGCATCATTTTGCTTGGTCAACTTTGGTAACCCGGTGATTAAATCCATGGAGATGGTTTCCCATTTCCATTCTAGGATCGGTAGGGGCTGTAATAATCCTGTTGGATGTTGGTTCTCTGCCTAACTTGTTGGAATTCTAGGCACTTAGCTAGGTAGTTAGCTATGTCTTTCTTCAACCCAGACCAATAGCTAATTCATAGTGACCATACCTCGTCCTGAAGGTTGTTTTGTGGATGTCTTCATCCTTAATCCGGACTTGATGGTAGCCAGACCTTAGGTTGATCTTCGAAAAAATGGGTGCACCTCCCAATTGGTCGAACATGTCATCAATTCTTGGTAAGGGGTACTTGTTATTTATGGTTGCCTTATTAAGTTGTTTGTAATCTATGCACAGTCGGAGTGTGCCATCTTTCTTTTTAACAAACAGGACGGGTGCTCCCCACAGAGATATACTGGGTCAAATGTATCCTTTGTCCATCATATCCTTTAGCTGTAGCTTGAGCTCAACTAGCTCTAGCATGCTCACTCTGTATGGCATTCTAGATGCGGGTACCGCTCCCGGTGTAAGTTCTATTGAGAAGTAAATATCCCTTCTCAGAGGTAGACCTGGTACTTCTTTTGGGAATATGTCCTTGTATTATTTTAATATGGGGTGGTCCTCTAGGTTTGGTTTGTCATCCTCAATGGATTCCTACACCTGTATTGCATATAAGAAACGCTCGTTTCTACAATACTTCTTCATTTGAAGGGTCGATATTTGTCTCACTGAGACAGGCCTCCGAATCCCTTGGAGGGTCATCTTTCTCCCTTCTTCATTTACACATTCTAAATTTTTACGATAACAGTCCATTTTAGTTTTATAAGAAGCCAACCAATCCATACCAATCAACAGGTCATAAGATCCCAAAGGAAGTATGTTAAGGTTCGCTCAGGTGGGAAATCCACCCATGATGAATTGGCAAGATGGTATGGCCTTTGCCACCTTTATTTTCATCCCAGTGGCTAGTTGTACCAACCATGGTTTAACATGTCTAATTGGTTGCAGTTTACACTTATTGACAGTATGAGGGGATACATAACTCAAATTAGAACCTGGGTCAATTAAAATAGAAATTGGATGGTTAGTAATCATACCTTCCAGCTCCACTACTAAATCTTGGTGGTCGGCTTGATTATTGTTCAGGGATGAATAGATTCATGGAATGCTCCTAGCCACATCATTGATGGTGGTAGCTTCTTGGGTATTGTAGACCCCCTTACTGTTTTGTTGTGTGTGTGGGAAGTCCCTCAATCTATGATTTTCTCCACAACCCCATCATTTTAAGGGTTCCTTCTTTAGGTTATCAGTCTTTGTTGGGACTGTCTGAAAGGGTTTATTTCCACTTTGAGAGGGGAAATTTTGCTGATATACACTTCTAGCAGGAACACTCCCCCTAGAATATTTTCCATAGTTATTAAATCTTGAAGAGTTAAACCATTTCTTCTAGAATCTCACACTACTCTTATTTTTCCAGTCCTCATGAGGTCTTGTCTTGCTCTCAAATTGTTCATAACAATACCTCACCTTACAAATAGCTTCTTCTAAGGTCCTTGGTTCATCGAACTCAATCCTATCCCTGTAGGTCCGAGGTAGCCCACTAATGAACCACTGGATTTTTTATTTTTCATCTTTTATGTAGGGTACATACCTCAGTAGTTCAAGGAATTTATTGACAAATTCCTCTATGGTGAGTTGCCCCAGTCGAAGTTCATAGAATTCCTTAATTTTCCCATCCATGTATTTTTCTGACAGATACTACTTCCTGAAGTATTTCTCAAACTATTTTCATGACATGTCCTTCTCATGGACTCCTTTCACATTCCTAAGGTCTTTTCACCATATGGAAGCCTTTCCATTCAGGTTGAATATGGTTATCCGAGCCTTCAAGTTTTCAAAGTAGTCATGGAATCTGAAATACTTCTTTAAACCAAGTATCCAAGCTTTTGCCTCTTCTCCCTTCTTAATCTCTCCATCTAAAGAGGTTGGTTTGTCATTCTTGAACTCTTCAAGACCACAGGTTTTGGAATGCTTATGTTTCTTTCCTTTCCTTTGAGAGTGTGAGATGGCCCTGCTACTAGAAGATCCTTTGGAGTTGTCAGCTTCCTTTCCAGAGGACTCTCCCGATGAGTGTCCCCTGCCTCCAGGTTGGAACTTATTCGTAGTACTTCTCCCAGTGGGGTCACTTATGGAGTCATGTTTTCGAGTCTCAGGTGGAATTTGACTTCTCTTCTTGTGTCGTTGGTCTGCATGACTGGTTGCGGGTTCGTGTTGTAGTTTCCTCTGTATGTCAGATAAGCTCTGTAGCAAGACTAATTTAATTTTTATTTGTTTCTCTTGCTCCTTTATCAATCTCTCGTTGTCAGCCTTGAAACTCTATAACTCGACCCTGAGGCTCCTTAGAGTTTCAGCCATATCTGGAGGGGTTTCCACCACCCTCCTTTCGTCGTATTCTTCATCTCTGTTGTGGGAGCCATCCCCCACTTCATGACACATCACCATCCTTTAGTGTTGGAGTTTTCCCGTGATTCACTGATTGCTCGAGTGTTTCCAAAAACACTTATTGTTAGATAAAAATATATTAGTTTATGAACAATACATGGCTCAATTTATTAAACGAATACACATAGTAGAAAATTCCATTCTTTTCTTTACTAACATTTTTAAATCAGAACTTTTAAGAAAGAGGTAAGGTAGAGTGCCATTCCTTTAAAAGTACTCTAAATAGAGTTTTTAAGTGACTTGTCTATGAGCCCAAGCAGTTCAAGTGTTGTAACCATGCTCTAATACCAATTTGTAACACACCCATGATGGGGCATAAATAGAAAAAAAAAAAGTCCTCAATTAGTCAAATCCTCCATCCATGGTCTCTAATCCTGGTCAATGAACCTTCAAAATTCCTGAGTTGAAGCAGATCATCGGTTCCCTGCTGGAATCTCTAAGAAATTGGTCCATGAATCTTTGCGACACTTCACCCGTGTGAATTAGCACTAGGCGCAAGCCCCCTCCCCCAGATGACCACTACATGTGACCACAAGCCTTACTAAAAGGCGCGTCATGAAATTGTGTATTGGGTTCTTGCGTGGGAGTCACCTTGACTCTCTCAATCTCCGATCTCCCGACAGGGACCTAACCCTTTCTAGTTCCTCCTTCATATGACCACTGGGTGTGACCCGAGGCTCAACCTGAAGTGCTTATCGAGACTTCGTGTTTAGCAAAGTTGGAGGGTCACTCACCTCCCTTCTCCCGATATCTGAAACATTAATATCTCCTTGCCACATATCAATAGTCCTGATTATTCCATGATCTGACAGTCCATATCGCGTCAGGATTTTCACGTATTAGAACTTCCAATATGATTCACCTCCGTTCTCCTTACTCCCAAAATACTAATATTTCGGAGCACTGAATCAACACCTCGCACTCCTCTGGATCTAACAGCCATTGTCAAATCGCGAACTCCGGCCTCATGAGTTCTCACCAAATCCAACAATCAAGGAGGGTCCCGATAGATCCTTAGATCTATGTTCTAGGTTATTTCGTGTCATTGGATTTCGAAAGACTTGACCGCACTAACACGCAAATCTCCCAATGTGAGAACTTGCGAAGACTGAAGTGGTTGAGGCGTTAACGCCTACTCTCCTTCTTTAAATCTAATGGTCATGACATACCTTGCATCCTCCCGAACGAATCTCGTCCATTCATCTCCCAAGCGAAAGGGTATTCTATTTTGATACTTAAATATCACTATCCTTCTTGAGCTTCATCAATTATGAAGGAATTAAGAGCATTGCGCTCTTTCTCCTGGACTTAACACTTAAAAGGGTCTTATGCACAACTCTTTCTCTCCTTCATCCAGTCTATAACCTAAGTGGTTCTCAGTCTCTTCTTACCTCGCAGAGGGACTGTGCATACACGCACTACCTCTCTTGAGCATATGGGACTCTGTCCTCATAGTGATTGTGGGGTTCAACCTCCACCAAATCAGGAATCACTCACATGACTCTAGGAAAGTGACGAAGTTCTCTAGAAGGTGCTTCTGAGGGATTAAACTAGCGCATAAGGAAATCAAGAAGATATGAAAGTTCTCAAGGAACAAACGCATACTTCTAACTTAATCATTCATTACAGTGGTCATTTTAGGCATATAAAATACAAGCATGCAATTCGTTATTTCCAATTCAAAGAACAAGGAATAAAAACACTTATGAGAACCATAAGGTGCGATAAGACTGATGAGAAGGGTGCTCGTTTCCACCCAACCATAGGCTCAATCACTCCCGATGGATTTATCACTGGCCACCCCCGAGCTTAGGCCATGATGCTTTGAGATTCAATCTCTCATTTCCATCTCAACAAAAGTTAGGGACGAAGGTTACTCTCCTTCTCCTTATATAGGAATAGAGAAGGACGAAGGTTACTCTCCTTCTCCTAACTCAGTCTCTATCCTCTGTGATCAAAACTCACTTTTTTCTTTCAAACCCTCCTTGGACCCGAGATTTTCCTCTCTCGTCTCTGCATTCCTCGCAGGTCTCCCTCTGCCCACCACCATGCTTCCTTTCTTGCCTTCCTCAGCAAGATTGTGTGTGTCTCCATTACCTAGTTCGTGGTCAGATCCAGAAGCCTTATAGATGGGCAATCTACCCCAACCCCGCATTAACTCTTGAGGAGGTCTTCCCACCTACCAACCTAACTGTAATTCATTTCGGGTCAGAGGATTGTTCTGATCTTGAGCAATTAAAACCAGCATAGTATTGGTTCGGTGGAGGTTAACACAACCATTATGAGTCCCCTCCACCACCTTTTCATTAGTAATCATGGTCTTTCTTAGCACATCCCCTTCTCAGAAGTTATGCAAGACATTTCCATTATCCATTAAACTAATAGGATTTACATTCATCGACCTTCTACACAAGGTCCATCGAATCAAGTATTCACACTTTTAGGTTTTCCATAGTTCCTCGACCCATATAGTTATATTTACAGACTGGGGGAAACAGGGTGTTACAACTCTGTGGAAACACAAGCTATATGCCAACTTGGAAAAATGCTCTTTTGGCATGAGCAAGGTCCAATACTTGGGCTACATTGTTGATGAGCATGAGGTACATGTTGATCCAACTAATATCCAATTCATCCTTTATTGGTCAGCCCCGACCACACTAACTGAGCTTCGGAGCTTCTTGGGACTAGCCAACTTCTACCGATGGTTCGTGTTTGAATTCTCCCATATTGCATGGGCCCTCAGTTAGGTGACCAAGGGCGGTGGAAGGGACAAGTTCGTGTGGGGGAAAGAACAAAAATGAGCATTCGATGATCTGAATCATCGCTTGTTCTTAGCTCTAGTACTCGCCTTGCTCGATTTGCATCAATCGCTCGAGATTGCGACTGATGCATATGACTGTGTTGTAGGCACAATTCTCACTCAACACGATCATCTGGTGTCATACTATAGTGAAACACTCTAATATATTGTATGGAAATACCCCACCTATTAAAAGGAAATGTATTTCGTCATACAAGTCTGTCGTCAATGGAAACATTACATTCTAGGAAAGGAGACAATCATCCACACTGATCACAAGCCTCTACAGTCCTGCGAATGTACAACTCTAAGCATCCACGTACATGGGATGAGAGTCTCCCCTATGTTCAACACAATTACAAAAGGTCTTTCCATTTCAGGTGGGGTCGGGATTCCAACCCGTGGGTCCCATTGATGTTTCACTACCACTTGCCACCACATAGAAAAAATCTTCCCATGTTCAATCTCATACCGAAAAAGCCACCAAATTCATTGAGCGGATTCAGCACATGCTTCAACAGGTCCAGGATATTTTGCCGAAATCCAATACTAAGTACAAGCAACACCATGATAAACATACGGTACCACACCAATTTCAGGTTGGAGACAAAGTTTAGTTACATTTGTAGAAGGAGCGTCTAACAGGGCCCCATCGAAAGCTCTGCCCACTTCACTATGGGCCTTACCCTATCACCAAGGATGTGGGTAGCAATTCTTTTGAACTCAACACTCCACCCTTCCTTGGCATCCACCCAATGTTCAATGTGGACCTCCTACGACCATATTTTCCACTATTATTGGACACCTCAGAGATTGCAGAATAGCTGACACCAACAGAGCTCAACCCTAACTGCATGGAACAAGCATCCACTGATCAGATAGTGGACACACAGGTCAAGGGCACTCGCTAGCATCGGATCCAACTTTATCAAGTTGTCAAGGCAGGGCATCTCCTCCACCAAGAAAAGGGGCTCACCCGGGGCCAAATCCAACAGAATTTTCCTCACATGATTGGGGAACTCAACTCAACACAATGGAGACCATTGCTTACTAAGGGGGGAGGATTGATCCAAGTGGATATCGGTGGCCACCCACCTATTCCAACTAGCTCCTCTTGCTTGTTTTTAGCTCAACACATTCTTTTGTACTTCTTTGTAATTGTGGGTTCTACACTTTTGGGGATGTCTAAAGTCTTAAACATATTTCAGGTGGATACTAGTGGCCTCTCACTTAATCCAACTGGCTTATTTTGTATGTTTTCATGTCAGCACATCTTGTTGTACTTCCAGGGTCATTTTGGATCCCTAAATAGTGTTTTTTTTGTCTCGTGATGCAAGAGCATCGTTGGCAAGCACACTGAGGTGGGACCACTCAACACGTGAGAGTTCTTCCAGAACTTCAATGTGGGCAGTTACAACCGATTTCGGAATCCACCTCCACTCAGCGTCGGATTTCACCTTTGGAGGCACGCTTGAACTGGTGCTGAATTTTACCCTTTGAGGCAAGTTTTGAAATTGTAAACAGAGCAGGAGTTTCCACTTCGGCTCTGGAATCCGATTGAACTAAGATAGCGTAGGATGAATTTTAGAGTAGGCAAGTAGCCAGGGGAAACCCTAGAAACATTTTTGAGTTATGTAGAAGTTTCTACACCCAGTTAGAGAGAGCTGCAATACAGAGAGAAATTAGTTGTAAGAGAGAACTGTGGTTTAAGCAAGAGATCTCAGTTTTTGAGTTACTGTAATTTTGAATGTATTATGTAGCCATTGGGCACTTGTGAATATAACAGAATGGAAAATTGATCCAAATGTATGGTGTGTGGACTGTGTGCATTTTCCTATCATTTCTATTTACATGAACAAGTGGATGGAACTGTGAGTTTTTCTATTTTCAAATGTTTCTCTTCATTGGAAGCTTTGCAAGGTGTGCATCAAGCCAGAGAGGAATGTAAGGAAATCAGGAGGAATGTCTCTACAAGAAATACCATGGATCTGAGTTATCGAAATCCCTCAAATGCAAGGAGTGCACGGGAAGTCGAAGTCTGAACCAGACAAAGCTCAGGAGGGATAACGCTTCGGAAAGTGTTATCGAGATCCAAGAAATCATTCCCTGGAATGAATGAAGATTGAGTCTTCGAAGACTTAGAAAATATTCTAAGTCTGAAGTGAGTAAAATCTCAGGAGGAAGAACGTTGTCAAGCATTGGATCGTGGCGGAAGATCCTGCAGACCATTTGATTTGAGGGACAAGTGCAAGCTTTAACGTTGCGTAGATCCAGGAGGGGAGACCTCGAAGATGTGAACAAACAGTGGAGAGTCCTTGAGGAGAAACATCGAAACCCCACCAGCCATTGGATAAGGTGGAGCTATGAGGAGGTTAGCGTAGAGGGATTTTTGATATCCAAAGCTCAGGAGGAATAGTGACCATCGATCTCAAATAGATCTAGACTGTTGGTCCATTTCCCGATTTCGGATATTGTGAGTTGGAAGGACAGAGATCCTTGTCTCTCAAAACCCCGAATCACGAAATAGCGAAATAGCGAGGTCAGACGTGCAGCATAGATCCCAGGGATTATTGTGAGTCATTGATCGAACGCCAAGGCACTTCGGCATTTCGGCATTTTGGCATTTCGACAACCAGGGATTCCAAGGAGCAGAGACATTTCATCATAGGCACTGGGACATTTCATCATTTTAGAAAACGGGGATTCCAAAGGGAAGAGATATCCCTTGTACCTTGATTTTGCTAAATGCGAAAACCCGAAGGAATAGGCGCTAGGACATTTCGGCATTTCAGAAACTGGGGATTCCAAAGAGTAGAGATATCCCTTGTACCCTAATTTTGCTCAACGCGAAAACACGAAGGAATAGGCACTGGAACATTTCAGCATTTCGAAAATCGAGGATTCCAAGGAGCAGAGATATCCCTTTCATTATGATTTCATGAAATGTGAAAACCCGAAGGAATAGGTGCTGGGACATTTCGGCAACCGGGGGTTCGAAGGACGAAGGGACGGGACGCTTGACTTGTGAAGTCTCGGCCCACGATATTTCAGCATTTTGGAAGCTGGGGGTTCGAAGGATGAAGGGATGGGACGCTTGACTTATGAAGTCTCGGTCCATGATATTTCGGCATTTCGGCGACCGGGGATTCGAAGGACAAAGGGATGGGACACTTGACTTGTAAAGTTTCGGTCTACGACAAGCACCCTTTTTGTCTTAGCACAAGGTCATGGCTCTTGGTCGTGTGCTGTGGGAGCTCATGATTGGCAATTGGAAAATCCAACTGAGCATTTGTGGGGGACCTATGTGTTCATTCGAAGGATTCCAGTTTAGAACCAGAAGAGCCATTTCAGCTCCGGAATCAGAATATTTTGACCCGGAGGTCGCACAGCCCTTAAGAGGGATAGGGGGTCTACATCAGGTGGTATCAGAGCCTAATTTTTTTTTCTATAGACTTCAAGTGAAGGAGGAAAAGAAGGAGACAGAGAACTTGGAGTTGTACTCTGTGTGTGACAGATATTCGACATAATGCCGCCAAGAAGACGAGATTCGCCTTTAGTCAACGATGTTGTAGAGAGGGAGATGCGAGAGCTTCACGCCCGATTGGAAACAATGGAAGCAACACAGAGAAGAGCACCTGACATTGGGGATGACAGTGATGCAAAAAGTGAAGAAGTTGAGGTTGAAGAAGCTGCAGGAGAGGATGCTGGAGAAGAATGTTTGTTGAGAGC
The DNA here is from genome assembly GCA_000966675.3 of Picea glauca. Taxonomy (NCBI): domain Eukaryota; kingdom Viridiplantae; phylum Streptophyta; class Pinopsida; order Pinales; family Pinaceae; genus Picea; species Picea glauca. Next base: position 44,727 of record JZKD02S0681254.1, on the reverse strand, counting down.
AGTTGCCAGATTGGGAGGCAGAGCTAAGATATAGGTCCCCATGTATGAGGGAAATCTAGATGTTGAAGAACTGTTGGACTGGATAAGGTCCATGGACAAACACTTCGACTATGAAGATGTTGATGAGGAGAAGAAGGTGAAGCAGGCAATCATTTGGCTAAAAGGGCATGCAGTACTGTTGTGGGACGAACTGCAGGCTGAGAGGAGAAGTAAAGGAAAACAGAGGATAAAGAGTTGGGACAGGATGGTAGCCAAACTAAAGGCTAAGTTCATGCCCAAAGACTACCATATCAATGTGTTCAGGAATCTACAAAACCTGAGATAGAAAGGGATGACAGTCAAGGAGTACACCGAGGAGTTCTATCAGCTGAACATCAAAACTGGACAAAGGGAGAGAGGTGAAGAAAGCATCGCCATATATATAAATGGCTTGAGATATGAAATCCAGAACAAGTTTAGCATGATGTCAGTGAGGACTGTGGAAGATGCTTATCAGCTTGCGCTGAAGGCAGAGGAGAAGCTGGCTAGAAAACAGAACCAGTGAGGAAGAGGTAAAGGCTCGATCCCAAGCAAAAGTAAGGGATTTAACCATGACAAAGCACATTAGTCTAAGGACGAGGCTGAGAAACCACACAATCACTCAGAACAAGGAGGAAGTTCACGAGGGAGACAGAGTGGTGGAAGAAACTCTTCTAGAGGAAGAAGCAGAGGAGGAGTAAGATGTTATGTCTGTGGAAAGATAGGACACGTGTCTTGGGAATGCCCCGAGAAAAAGAAGGAAGGAGGAGAAGATCACATTTCAGAAGCACAACAAAGAGATGTTGAGGCAAAGGGAGCAGAGGATGGAGCATCCCTAATGTTGAGAAAATTTATCTTGAAACCGAAGGCAGAAATTGAAAAGCCAGTGCAGAGAAATAGTCTCTTCGGGACAGCTTGCAAGACTAAGGATAAAGTATGCAAGGTGATCATTGACAGTGGGAGTACTGACAACCTAGTATCCATAGAGATGGTGGAGAAATTGGAGTTGAAGACAACTACACATCCAAGGCCATACAGAGTCTCATGGCTGCAAAAAGGACACCAGGTAATGATCACTAAACAATGCTTGGTTGAAATTAAAATATGAGGATATAAAGATGAAATCCCATGTGATGTAATCCCCATGGACGTATGCTACATTTTGTTGGGAAGACCATGGAAGTTTGAAAGAAATGTCATTCACGATGGAAGGAAGAATACATATACATTGGAGAAGAATGGTAGGACGCATATGTTGTTGTCAATGGAGCAGAAGAGAGCGAAAGAGGAAGCCAGCACAAGCATACTTCTCATGAGTGGGAAGGAACTCTTGAAAGAAGTCAAGGAAGAATAAGAGATGCAGTTTGCTATGGTGAGGAAGCCTAGAGTCATCCTTACGAGTACATCAGTGGATGATTTACCTGAAGAAGTTTAGGAGCTGTTGGATAATTTTGTTGATATAGTGGTGGATGAGCTATCGAACTCATTGCCGCCCATCAGGAGTATCAATCATCATATCGACTTGATACCAGGAGAAAACCTGCCAAACAAAGCAGCATACAGATTAACACCTCGAGAGAATGAGGAGGTGAGGAACCAAGTCCAAGAGTTGTTGGATAAGGGTTTAGTCAGAGAAAGCTTGAGCCCATGCGCAGTACCAACTGTGTTAAGCCCAAAGAAAGATGGAGGATGGAGAATGTGTGCAGACTCGAGAGCCATCAACAAGATCACCATCAGGTACAGATTTCCTTTACCGAGAATGGATGACTTAATGGATTGCTTAAGTGGAGAAAATTTATTTTCCAAGCTAGATCTGAAAAGTGGATATCACCAGATCAGGATGAGAGAAGGTGATGAATGGAAAATAACCTTTAAGACGAATGAAGGTCTGTATGAGTGGCTGGTTATGCCATTTGGCTTAACGAATGCCCTGAGCACTTTTATGAGGCTAATGAATGAAATTCTAAAAGATTTCATTGGTAAGTTTGTGGTTGTATATTTGGACGATATACTGATCTTTATCAGGACTAAAGAGGAGCGTTTGAGGCACCTAGCACTAGTAATGAGGAGGCTACAATAGGAGAAGTTGTTGATCAATTTGAAGAAGTCCTCTTTTATGAAGACCGAACTCATCTATTTGGGTTTATTGATCTCTTCGAATGAAATGAAGATGGATCCAGAGAAGGTGAAAGCAATCAGAGAATGGCCGTCACCAAGAAGCATGTTTGAGGTGAGGAGCTTCCATGGATTAGTGAGCTTCTATAGGAAGTTCATTAGAGACTTTAGTGGGATTTGTGCACCCATGATGGATACTGTAAAGAAGCGGCACAAGTATTTTAAATGGATAGAGGAGGCCGAAAGGAGCTTCAATATACTAAAGGAGAAGATAACAAAACGACCAATTCTAGTCTTACCGAATTTTGGGAAGACATCTCAGGTAAGATGTGATGCAAGTGGAGTTGCAATAGGAGCAGTTCTGAGTCAGGACAATCGACCTATTGCATATTTCAGCGAGAAGTTGAATGAGACTAAGAGGAAATACTCCACATATGACAAGGAGTTCTATGCCATAATTCAAGCATTGAAGAAATGGAGGAATTATCTTGTCCCGCAAGAGTTTGTCTTGTACAGTGATAACCAAGCTTTACAATTCATAACCCGACAAGAAAAACTGAATCAGAGGCATGCAAAATGGGTTGAATTTATGCAAAATTTTACTTTTGTCATAAAACATATTGTTGGGAATGCTAATAAGGCCATTGATGCGTTAAGCAGGAGATGTTTGATCATGCAAGAATTCCAAATGAAGACCTTGGGGTTTGAACACCTCAAGGACATGTATCATGATGATGTAGATTTCAAGGAGGCATATGAGGCATGTGCTAATCCTATGTTGAGAGATAGGAGTCAGTGGATAGAATACATGATTCAGGAAGGACTGTTGTTCAGAGGACATCAGTTGTGCATACCAAAATGCTCAATAAGGGATAATCTTCTAAAGGAAAAACACAACGAAGGATTGGTTGAACATTTCGGCCATGATAAAATGTTCGCACAGTTGAGAAACTCATACTATTGGCCAGGTATGCGAAAAGAAGTGATAAAGTTTGTGAATAGATGTAGAATCTGCCAGCATGCTAAGGGGAAAACGCAGAACACTGGGTTGTATCAACCATTGCCAATACCAGAGAGGCCTTGGGATGCAATAAGCATGGATTTTGTGTTGGGATTGCCAAGAAAACAAAGAGGATTTGATTCCATATTTTTGGTGGTGGATAGATTTTCAAATATGGGACATTTCATCCCATGCCAGAAGACCAGTGATGCAACGCATGTTGTAAATCTGTTTTTCAAAGAAGTTGTCAGACTTCAAAGCCTACCCAGCAGCATTGTCTCAGACAGAGATGCAAAATTTCTTGGTCACTTTTGGAGGACGTTGTGGAAGAAGATGGGGACAAATTTGTCCTTTAGCTCAGCTTATCACCCTCAAACAGATGGGCAGACTGAAGTGGTAAATAGAAGTTTGGGGGGTTTATTAAGGAGTCTAGTTACTGAACATCATAACCAGTGGGATCAGATTCTGCCACAAGCAGAATTTGCATACAATGACTCACCAAACAGGAGAAATGGAAGGAACCCATTCCAAATACTCTATGGAATGCAACCCAGGGGAGTGTCTAAGTTAAGGGACTTGGAATAGGGAGAGATCAAAAGCGTTGGAGCAGAGGATTTTGCTATTGAAATGAAGAGACTCCATAGTCGGATCAAAGAACAATTACAGAGTTCTAACCAGAAATACAAGCACAGAGTTGATCAACATCATAGGGAACTTCAATTTGAAGTGGGAGATCAGGTTTTAGCACATCTCAGGAAGGAAAGGTTCCCTAGGGGAACATATAAGAAATTGAAGATGAAGAAGATAGGACCTTGTAAGATCTTGAGGAAGTTTTATGCAAATTCCTATGAGATCGAGCTGCTAGATGGTGTGGGAATTTCACCCATATTCAATGTCTTGGACCTATACCCTTACAGGAAAGACGACACAGAAGGATCAGAAGATCAAGGAAAGATTCAGTGGGAAAAACAGATGCCTATGGCAGAGAAGCTACAGATGGAGAAGATTCAGGATAAGAGGATTGGCAAGAAGACCAGGAGGAAGACTTATTTTGAGTATTTGGTCAAATGGAAGGGATGCCCAATAGAAGATGCTAGTTGGGAAAACAAAGTTGCTATCCAGAAGCAGGGAAAGTTAGTAGAGGAGCTCATGGACAAGAGTCCATGAATTTTTTTCAAGGGGAGTATGATGCAGGAGCATCGTTGGCAAGTGCACAGAGGCGGGACCACTCAACACATAACAATTCTTCTAGAACTTCAACGTGAGCAGTTACAACAAATTTCGGAATCCACCTCCACTCAACGCCAGAATTCACCTTTGAAGGCATGCTTGAACCGGTGCCGAATTTTACCCTTTGAGGCAAGTTTTGAAATTGTAAACAAAGCAGGAGTTTCCACTTCGTCTCTGGAATTCAAATGCACTAAGATAGCGTAGGATGAATTTTAGAGTAGGCAAGTAGCTAGGGGAAACCCTAGAAACATTTTTGAGTTATGTAGAAGTTTGTACACCCAGTTAGAGAGAGTTGCAATATAGAGATAAATTAGTTGTAAGAGAGAACTGCGGTTTAAGCAGGAGATCTCAGTTTTTGAGTTACTATAATTTTGAATGTATTATGTAGCCATTGGGCACTTGTAAATAGAACAGAATGGAAAATTGATCCAAATGTATGGTGTGTGGACTGTGTGCATTTTCCTGTCATTTCTGTTTACATGAACAAGTGGATGGGATTGTGAGTTTTTCTAGTTTCAACTGTTTCTCTTCATTGGAATCTCTGCAAGGTGTGCATAGAGCCACAGAGGAATGTAAGGAGATCAGGAGGAATTTCTCTGCGAGAAATACCGTGGATCTGAGTTATCGAAATACCTAAAACACAAGGAGTGTGCGGGAAATCAAAGTCTGAACCAGACAAAGCTCAGGAGGGATAATGCTTCGGAAAGTGTTATCGAGATCCAGGAAGTCATTCCCTGGAAGGAACAAATATCGAGTCTTCGAAGACTTAGAATATATTCTAAGTCTGAAGTGAGTAAAAGCTCAGGAGGAAGAACGTCGTCGAGCGTTGGATCACGACGGAAGATCCCACAGATCATCCGATTTGAGGGAGAAGCGCAGGCTTTAATGTTGTGTAGATCTAGGAGGGGAGACCTCAAAGATCTGAACGGATGGTGGAGAGTCCTTAAGGAGAAACGTCAAAACCCCCCCAGCCGTTGGATAAGGTGGAGCTACAAGGAGGTTAGCGGCAAGGGCTTTTTGATGTCCAAAGCTCAGGAGGAATAGTGACCATCGATCTCAAATAGATCTGGACCATTGGTCCATTTCACGATTTTGGATACTGCGAGTTGGAAGGATAGAGATCCTTGTCTCTCAAAACCCTGAATCGCGAAATAGCGAAATAGCGAGGTCGGACATGGACTGTAGATCCCAGGGATTATTGTGAGCCATTGATCGAACACCAAGGCACTTCGAAATTTCGACATTTCGGCATTTCGGCAACACGATGATTCCAAGGAGCAGAGATATCCCTTGCACCCAGATTTCGCGAAATGCGAAAACCCGAAAGAATAGGCACTAGGACATTTCGAAATTTCGAAAACCGAGGATTCCAAAGAGCAGAGATATCCCTTGTACCCTGATTTCGCTAAACGTGAAAACCCGAAGGAATAGGCGCTGGGACATTTCATCAATTGGGGATTCCAAAGAGCAGAGATATCCCTTATACCCTGATTTCACTAAACGCAAAAACCTAAAGGAATAGGCACTAGGACATTTCTGCATTTCGGCAACTGGGGATTCCAAGGAGCAGAGATATCCCTTGCATTTTGATTTCGCGAAACGCAAAAACCTGAAGGAATAGGTGCTGGGACATTTCGGCATTTTGGCAACTGGGTGTTTGAAGGATGAAGGGACGAGACGCTTGACTTGTGAAGTCCCGTCCCATGATATTTCAGCATTTTGGCAACTGGGGGTTCGAAGGACGAAGGGACAGGACGCTTGATTTGTGAAGTCCCGGTCCATGATATTTCGGCATTTCGATGACCAGGGATTAGAGGGACAAAGGGACGGGATGCTTGATTTGTGAAGTTTTGGTCTATGATAAGCACCCTTTCTGGCTTAGCGCAAGGTCACGGATCTTGGTCATGTGTTTTGGGAGCTCACGCTTGGCGCTTGGAAAAGCCAACTGATCATTTGTGGGGGACTTGTGTGTTCGTTCGAAGGATTCCAGTTTAGAACCAGAAGATCCATTTCAGCTCCGGAATCAGAATATCCTGACCAGGAGGTCACACAGCCCTTAAGAGGGATAGGGGGTCTGCATCAGCTCGCCATAGTCAAACTGTAGACAAAGTCAAAGTTTGACAGTAGAATGTGTATTTCTATGAAATACCTTTCCAATGGGCTATCACGTGCCTAAAACGAAGGTTGTATGCAAAAGTTACGACCCCAAGAAGTTGAGGTACCAACTTACCCATAGGGGTCCACATGACTTTTGGCGTTTCACCTTCTAGGGTTAGGTTTTTGGATGTCTAGGGTTTTGGAATTCATGAGTAATATCAAAAATGCCTTTGGAGCCTCATTGTAATCATTTTGCTCAGGCGAATGCATGTAGCAACCACATCTCTTCTCAAAGATAGCTACCACCACTCGAGCAAGTGTTTCAATTCTGCAGTTTTACAGTTTCATCCTATTCATTTATTCAATAGAAGATATTGTTCACTGGATATCTTTGTTGTTCTTCATATCTATGTGTTTATTGTATTTAGTCTATTAATCAGTTCGTTCCACTCCTAAATCTGGATCAACTTAAAAAAAAAATCCATTCCTTTTGAATCCATGAGGAGCATGTTCATTGTAATAGGTCATCCATCTTTAATATTTTTTCAAAAATCCATGAGATTGAATGCCATATTAGAACATAGGTAACAAAAATTATGGGGTCTTTAGTGGTATTGAAGAAGCAACTAGCAGTGGTGGAAGCCAAGTTTAATCTCCTTCGAAACTTGTCTCTTAACTTGCGCAAGGGAAACTAGTCTATGGCCTCAAATCAAATGCTCTCAGACAACTTGTTTAGGAGAGAATTTGAGGAAGATACTGTGAACTAGTTTGACGAGGAGATGATAAATTTGAACCAACAAATACAACCAACATGCATAGGTTTGGCTGCTGCTACTAGTCATTATGCTCTCTATTAGTTTGTAGGGATTTATAGTAGGGAATGTTTATGGACAATAAACATGAAATAACTCTGTAGTCTCTTGCTATAATTTTTATCACTATAATTTACCGAGTTACTATTTTAAAAATATAAATATAAATGTTGAAAAAATAGTTGTACTTTAATTAACAAGATTAAGCTAAGTATACATTTAAAAAAAAAAGTTTAGATAAAAATATTTATTTTCCAATTATTTAAAATGTTAAAATTTAAGATAGATAAAAATTTCACTCAAAAGTTATAATAAGCATAGTTTGTAACTTCAAATGTAACCTCTTGATGGGCTATATATACATTATTAATAATAATAATCATAAACATTGTGCCAAGTTTTCATAGAAATAATCTCCAAGTGTTAAAAATTACAATATAAAATTTTAGATACAATCACATAATCAAACATTTTGCAAACACCCATATAAGAGAGGATGTAATCTATATATCGATATAGTGCACATGAGCACTACATCTTATATTTATATTTTGAGCGTACCTTGGGAGTTGTGTTCATTCTCAATATCATTAGAAAATATTAAATTGTTATAGATCTTGAGGCCTTTGTTGAAGGATGATAATTTTATCAAAGCGCTATAAAAGAAATGAAGAGACCCTACTTATTTTGTAGGCCTATAGGAACATGACAATTTAGCATGATTGCATCCATTGCTTATTATTTAGGCTAATATGTTTATGATATAAGTTTCCCAAGATCCATAAGTCCCCAGTGCATAAGTCTGATAATATTAAAAATTATGTTATCTTCTATCTATCTTTCTTAAGAATCCTACCCAGCTTAAAAAATGTTGTTCTCAACATTAATGCTAAAAAGGATATGTCTCGTTGATCTTGGGCTTGGGATGAGGCAGGGGGAAATATAGCTATGGTGCATTCTCAAAATATTTGCAAAGTATTGTCACATTGATGTCAATTTAGCTATAAACAATAAGTAGAATGTGAAAGAGTGTGATAGATAAAGATGCATAAAATCAGGAAAATGAGGATTTTCATTTCAGAAAACAAAGGAGTGAATGAAGATTTGATGATGTTATAAATTGAATTAACAAAATCACTACTCTCATTGTTGTAATCCCAATTTTAGGTTTTGTGAAGTTGACAAGGTTCATTTTGTGCAAGTTCATATTTAAATTTAATCAATAAGATTCAAGTTAGAAAATTCCACCAAGATCAATAGAGATTTTAATCCCAAACATAATCATTAAATGGTTTTATGTGAAATAAAAAAAAATGTGCATTATCTTTATGATTAGTTTGACCAAATTTGAGAAAAATTGGTGGATTGTTGAGAAATTTTCATTTGATTCTTAATCATTTTTTTTGTTTCCATTATCTATTGTATTTGTGAGGATGCATTGAATTACAAAAAAAGTGGTTGAGAGGCATGCCAATGTGCTGAAAGAATAATTTCATATTAGATACCAAAGCTATAACTATGTCATGAATTTTAAGAGGAAAACACATAACACTATGAATGCAATAAAGTAATTATGAATCAACATTTTAGATACAATTAAGAGATGGAATATGTGAACAAAAAAAGGTAGAGATGACCTGAGTTCCTTGGGTTTGCTCAATGCCTATTGTTTTCTCTTCAAAATTGACATTGAACAACTCATTTGTAATTGATCTCAATGATAAGGTCACAATGTCATTACAATTTACCTCCACAACCTATGGCTAATTGTTTTGGTGTTTTATAGTGCCAAAAGCGAAGCCAAAGATAACAAAGGAAATGGTATTGGGACGAGTGGCAGAGGCAATGATAACAAAGAAAATGGAATTATGGTGAGTGTGGGATTAAAGAACATAAAGTATGCAAATTAAATGTGATGTCAATTCCCATATTGACACAAATCGACAATGCACATAACACATGAGTTCAAGTGAGGATTCACAAACATAAGGTGTCTAAGCTTCTTTGGGAAGCTTTCATTAAATGACACATAAAATGATGCATACACTAATAAGGTGGAAGTATATTTATCTAGGTGTGATCTATGTGATGTATTTAATGCTTTAAAATGATACACCATGGAATAGTACACCTTATCAAGGAAAATAGTACACCATCATCTATTGTATTAGTGGGGATGCATTGAATTACAAAATAAGTGGTTAAGAGGCATGCCAATGTGCTGAAATAATAATTTCATATTAGATACCAAAGCTATAACTATGTCATGAATTTTAAGAGGAAAACACATAACACTATGAATGCAATAAAGTAATTATGAATCAACATTTTAGATACAATTAAGAGATGGAATATGTGAACATAAAAAGGTAGAGGTGACCTGATTTCCTTGGGTTTGCTCAATGCCTATTGTTTTCTCTTCAAAATTGACATTGAACAACTAATTTGTAATTTATCAATGATAAGGTCACAATGTCATTACAATTTACCTCCACAACCTATGGCTAATTGTTTTGGTTTTTTACAATGCCAAAAGCAAAGCCAAAGATAACAAAGGAAATGGTATTGGGGTGAGTGGCAGAGGCAAAGATAACAAAAAAAATGGAATTATGGCGAGTGTGAGATTAAAAAAGATAAATTATGCAAATTAAATGTGATGTCAATTCTCATATTGACACAAATTGACAATACTCATAACACATGAGTTCAAGTGCGGATTCACAAACATAAGGTGTCTAAGCTTCTTTGGGAAGTTTTCATTAAATGACACATAAAATGATGCATACACTAATAAGGTGGAAGTATATTTATCTAGGTGTGAGCTATGTGATGGATTTAATGCTTTAAAATGAAACACCATGGTATAGTACACCTTATCAAGGAAAATATAAGAGCGGATTAGAATGGAAATTATGTGTCTTTAGATGCGAAAGACAAGTATTGTGTGATGAACCAATTTGCATTGACCAACCAAGCATTGAAAGTGATAACATTGATGGGTTATTGAAGATTTGACCCTTCTTTTGTCATTTTATAATATTTGTTGTCCATCATAAATAACAAGCAATCTCAAAATTTTATATTTATTTTGAAGGATGTATTTTGAATTATCTTTCTAGAATGTGTTTGAACTTCTTCGAAGGGTTGAAAAATGCTCAATTTTTATGTACAACTTGAGTGGGCCTAATGGTTAAGAACACATGTTTCCTCCTTAATGATCACAAGTTCAAATTTAGAGGGAGGTAGGGTATGTACACCACCTTAAGATATTGACATTGTGTAGAATAGGTGTTGGTGTTGATAATTATTTTATTCCATCGAAAAACTTATCATAATTAGCGACTTTCAAAGTGACTCTATGGCATTGAAATCAGATTCATTGTAAAATACAAACTTGAATCTGGGAAACATAACATAATTAGAATCTTTCACGACAATTGGATGCCATTGAAATATTTCATTTAGAGAGAGAAGAAGAAACAACCATCAAACACACGTAACATAACTCGAATCTTCCCTATGTTGTGGTATAGATATCGGTAGGTGTTTGATGGATGAAAATTGATTATTTTCTTCCATGAAAAGACTTGCCATTGGTGACTTTAAGGGCGACTTGATGCCATCCATATCAAATTTATTATAAAAGAGAGGTTAAATGATTAATACAAGAGAGGCAAGAAATAACATTCATATTCATACAACAAATATAACATAACATAATTAGAATCTTAACCTACCCTTTTTGGTCTTGGTTGAGGAAAAGGGCTATTCATTATGTAATAGCCCAAAGACTATCCATCATGTAATAGCCCAATCATTAGTAGGTTGTTGCATGGTTTAATTGTGAGAATGTTTTTAGAATGCTTTTGTTCAAGGCAAGAAGGAAAATATGCCTAGGATCTGCCATGGATATTCTTACGATTGAGTTTGCATTTGCTCAATTATTGCATACTTTTGATTGGAGAGTTGAAAGTGATCCATCACGACTGGATAGGAAGGAAGCATGTGCAACCATGATGCCAAGGAAAGCTCCATTGTTTTCTTATCTAAGCTTGAGGCGGCCTTGTTTCCTTTAGAAACCCCTAAACTATCTATCTGCGTACATTATAAGGGAGGGGAAGCTTCATACACAATATATTTTATAGAATATTTAAAGTTGAATATCAACCATGGGAAGTGAGGGTAGACTGCTATTTTTTATGCCTACAAACTTTCCAAATTGTTAGTCGTGCCTGCAAATCTATAATATGTCAATAAATATTACTCCATTGGATCATCGCGTGCCAACCTATGCTAGCCAACACACATAATGTAATTGTATTCATCGGGACAGTATAGAAACTCTGGACAATCTGGAGTGGGTTGTTGTTCAGATATTTATAGTGTTTGACTTGAATTGTATTTTTATGGAGGATGTTTTTCCCTTATGACAATGTTAGAAGTAAACTTTGTCAATGTGCAGTGTTTTGTTTTTGTATTTTTATAACTGTCCAAACAAACTACACGCCATTTAAATTTCTATTAATTGTTAGGTTTTTTTGCTTTTTAATATATTCAAAGAATTTTATCGATGGTTATTTCTATCACACGACCCCTTCCCAAAAAGAGTTAGAAATAAATTACCAATGAAAATAGAGTAATAATACATTTTGAACGAATAAAAATTTCTTATTTTGTTTTTTAATATATTCAAATAATTTTATAGATGGTTATTTCTGTGACATGACCCTTTCCCCAAAAGAGTCAGAAATAAACTACCAACGAAAATAGGGCAATAATACATTTTGAATGAATAAAAATCTCATATCATTTGACACTAAGTGAAAATTATTATTTTCACTAATACCTTCAAAAAATGAGGTGAATAACAGTTAATGGTGCATTTTGAATGAATAAAGAATTTTTTTATAATTAGCATTCATTATCAATTTTTTTAAGCATTACAACCATTTAAGACCTATTTGTGATTCAAAGAGCATTGTTGAATCAACCATTTTAGATTTTTCGTTTTCTTCTTACATGGTTGCTTATTTAATATGATGAACATAAGTGTATATGTATACAAAATTAAAGAAGTAAATAAAATAGTGTAAGGTAAGGTAGTTGCATAAATAGATGTTAGGAGCATTGTCCACAGTAGTATTTCCAAACACCATTGTGCTCCATGCCTCATAAATGTTTCAAGAAATTGTTTTGTTGTTATTGTCCTTGGGTAACATAAAGTCCACCACCTAGTTAATCATGTTGACACCCTTTCCTCAAAACTATAGTTATCCATGTTGACACCCTTTCCTCAAAACTATTAATAAAATTACTTACCTTGAGGTTGGATGATTAGATACACTGTTGTGCTCCACACCTCATAAATATCTCAGGAAATCATTTTGTTGGAATTCTCCTTGGCAGAACACAGAGTCCACCACCTAGTTATCTATGTTGATTTCCCTTCCTCAAAACCAACAATAAAAACAGTTACCTAGAGGTTGGATGATTAGATGTTAAGGAATTTGTACAACTGATTGTGATTTGAGGGAATGAAGAACCTTCCTCAAAACCAACAATAAAAACAGTTACCTTGAGGTTGGATGATTAGATGTTAAGGAATTTTTACAAATGATTGTGATTTGAGGGAAAGAAGAAACATGCATGAAACTTTGGAAAGGGCCTATACTATAAAGCATAAGAGATGCAAATTCCTTTGATTGTCTAATGTTTAATATGTTGTAGAATAATTAAATCTATTGAATCATATTGTAGAATGATTAATCTTTATTATTTTGTTTTGGTTGTTACCGTGTCAATTATCAAGAAAGAAGAAATGCATAGTATTTAAAACGACTTGTGGCATGGTGATAATAGTATTCATTAAAACCACCATTCCACTCCTTGGGATATCTAATATGAGTATCTTTGTATTATATTATCTCCAATATATAAGAATAAGTTTGCATTGATTTTCATTTAATTTGAAATATTTGTATAAATTATAATATTGAACATGACAAATAAAAAAAATATGTTTTAGTATAATAAAAATAATGTTTTTTCTGATTTCTGATTCGTAAATAAAATAAATTAATTGATAATATTATTACAACCTTTGCATAATTCAAGGTAATTGGGAAGGACTGAATTCTCCAACCATAACGTTTCAAATTAATTGCAAAGACAAGCCATCAAAATTAAACACGTCTAATTTGGGGGACAGAAAAGACATCAGTAGCATATCTTATGTCATTTACGAGCTCGGACATTGAATGACCCGCCATTACTTTCGAAAAACTGCGTGGCAGTTACCAGACTATTTGGCTATGCACGAACATTGAATTGTGTCAGCGGCGCCAAGGCTCGGGCAGGGTTTGTCCCACAGGCAGTATATTCAAAGGGAGTATGAAGTGCTACTTTCCACCACGTCGCCCGTTGTATCTACAAAGAAAGCTGAAATGATCGCACCTTCCAAAGGAATTATTAATATTAATCTCCACCATTACGCTGCACAGTTCTTGACCATGTATTAACGTGCCTCTAATAAATTACATATATGCGCAACTTAATTCAGCGTCAAAACGGAGTTAGGAACGCGAGAAGGTTAGTGATGTTCAATAACCTCGAAATGTGTTGATAATCATTACTCTATGTGGTTGGGTGAAAATTGTAGACCCACTAACATGGAGTACTCAGATTTTTAATAATCTCGTCAACACATAATATCCCTTTCAAAAGCATAAAGCATAATGTCATGACATGGAATTTGTATAAATGTTTTTTTATCATAATTCAATTTTTATGAAGTGCGAATGAGAATGTTTATTATATTTTAAATTTTATGAAGTTTATTAGATAAATAAAGTGAGAATAGGATAATTTTATGGTAAATAGAATTTTTTTTATAAAATTTCCTCATAAATTAGAATTTTGTTTAAATTTTGAAATTCTATAATTTTATTTAAATTTTGAAATTTTATATTTGATTCGTATAAATGACAATATTGGAAATGGAAATGAAGGGCAAGGAATTCCTCTACATTAGTGCTGCTGATCATCACTCGAATTTGAAATTCCAATAAGGAAAACTTAAAATAATTATTATTATTTAAATAATTTCACTAGAACAACACACCAAAATCAAATCATACACATACCCTACTCTTGTGGTCTCAATTTGTAAGGAGACACTGCCAACATGTGAGTCGTGTAGAATTGCAACAACTTTTTGGCTCGGATAATGTATTTGGAAAAACTCCATTTCTAAGTTCAAAGATACATAAATCTGAGTAAAATTTCTTTTATTAATTTTTTGGATTCAGTATATAACAAGCTTGTTGCACTTGTTAAAATAAAGTAATAATGAAAACAAAACCTTTTCCCTTTTAAGAATTTTACATTATCTTATTAAAAAGTAATATTTTATTCAAAAAGTGATATTGATCCATGCAACATAGTGATACAATAAAAGTGTTACATGTGACATGTCAATGGTATGGCTATGACTTGCTCGAAAAACATGTAAATGCCACAACCATCCAATACATGTCAAGTTCTGATTAACCATCCTTTCCAGATATTTCCTCTTATAGGATATCACAGCATGACAAGATGTTAGAAAATTGTATTGAACAAAATTTTATATTTGAATATTTTTGTATGGAAATAGAAGACCACAACTCCCTTTTTCTCAATCTTATCCCTCCATATGACCCGAACTCAAAGGCATAGGATAGGAGTTATGACCCTTTGAGACAAAAACCAAAGTTCTTCAATTGGAGTCATCAAGTCCTTATATAAACTACAATGATCTCAACAATTACAAAATTTGAGATTACCAAGTGGAGGGTCGTTATAAAGCGGAGGGTGTTATAAGATGCATACATGTTTGTTAATTGATATGTTGTAATTTTCAATTTCATATTAAATTAAGCAGTCTCCATACATATTGATATATTTTATTTTCAATATCATATCGAATGAAATAATTTATGATATTAATCAATAATAAATATTTATATATATGTAATGTTACAATATGAATTTTTATGTTATGGTTCAATTCAGAATTAATAGAGGTTTATGTCAATTTATCTATCCAACACTTTACCACTTCATCAAATACTATTATTATAGTTTTTAAATTTGCACGATTTTCTCTATAAAATCCATTAATCCATATTATCTTACTATAGAGAAAGACATGTGTAGTATCAGTGCTTTATGAGATCTAAATACTCTAAAAAAACTAGGTGAAAAATAAAAGTTTAGAATATATTACAAGACTATTAACCATCTCACATTTGATGTTTGAAGGATATTGTCATGTAAGTGGAATGTAATGTATAAAATGAGTAAACAAGATAATTAGTTTACATTGACATCAAGGTGGCATGAAAGTGTTTAATATTTTAATTTTTATATTTTTCAAGTGTAACCCTAAGTTAATTTTTAAACCTAATTTTGTACTTCAATTTTTATGGAAATAAGATTTGTATAATTCCACTATTTAAATTACAATTTATTTTTATTTTTGTATAATTAAAATTATAGAGATGTGAATTATAATGAAATTTTTTAATATGAACATAAATTTACAAGGATTAGGTGGCATGATGATGTTAATGGTCCTACCCAATTCCTTTTAAAAAATATATAATAAATCTACAATAGTTTATTTTTTAGACAATTATATGTTAATATTTATATGTTAATATTGGAAAATGCAACCATCAAAATTTTTGAAAATTACTATACTCATTATTTAAAAAAGTGTATATTATAATTTGTAGAATGTTAGCGGTAGATATAGAAGTATATGTTTTATACAAATATCTTTTTGAAAATTACTATACTCATTATTTTACATACATATTATATTTCAAAATGTAAAGGTTATAAAAAAGTGTATATTATAATTTATAGAATGTTAGCGGTAGATATTAAAGTATATGTTTTATACAAATATCTTTAAAATTTACTATACTCATTATTTTACATAAATATTATATGTAGGTATAAAAGTATATGTTTTATACAAATATCTTTAAAAATTACTATACTCATTATTTGACATAAATATTATATTTCAATATGTAAAAGTTGTAAAAAAAATGTATATTATAATTTATAGAATGTTAGTATTAGATATAAAAGTATATGTTTTATACAAATATCTTTAGAAAGGAAATTCTAAAAATATATTTATCATCATGTGACTAATATATTTGATATCGAAATCTAATATTTGAAGAAAAAAATGGATTTAAATGTTGAGAAATAGTTAAAGTTTTTTATTTTCATTGTTTTAATTTATTTTTTTATTATGATAAATGTTATATTTTCCATGTTATAGTTTGACATTCTTTATTTGATATTACAAATGCCCATTATTTGATGTGTTTTCATGAATGATTAAATTTTGACGAAGTCAAATTAATGTAATGTGAAAACTTTTACTTTACTTTTAAACTTATTATATTCTCCCCATAATTAAAATTTGATTTGAGAAAAGTTTGTAAATATCTGTTTTGTAGATGATTTTTTTTAACGTATTTTTGTTGTACAAAATGAAATTGTCATATCTTTAGTTTTAATAACCACAAATTATCGTGTATTTTGTAAAAGTGATTTAGGGTGGTTAATTGATATGTTTGGGTCAAAGATCCCACATCGATTAATATGGTCGAGGAACAAACTATGTATTTTGTACATTAAAATGATTAATAAAATTAATAATCGTTGGTTGTGATATGACCATGATGGTAACAATGGGGGGATACGATTCCACAAGAGGGGGGGTTAAAGAGGGGTCCAAAGGGTTACCCATGTATATTAATCCAAGCCATTCTCATATTAAAGTTTACTTCCTTTGAAATATAAGAAATGTATTAAAGTGATGTAAGAGTGGTAAGTGTGAAAGGTCAACTCACAAAATTAATGTGAGCATGGGCTAAGTACAACCACATTTTGGAAAATGTGAGAGTAAATCTTGCATGAGAAGAAAAGGAAATTTGAATAGGTTATTAAAATAGTTTTTACATGTTGTTTTTGGGAAGTAAGAGGAGACTTGAGTGCTAGAAAACAACACCATCCATACTATGTTTGAGAATAGCCATGAGACAACTTATTTTTGTGCCAAAAGCAAGGTTGTATGATTGTATTTGATATTTCCTATTAAGGAAATGGCTCAAGATCCTTTAGAAGCTTGTTGTAAGCACTCAAGAGAAGGTGATAGCTCTCGGATATTCCTATCCAATCAAGTGCATTGTAGCCCTGGAGGGTGTTAGGGACCTAACCTCTCTAACCCCTCATATAGGTAGAATAAGATATTTTCCATGTAATAAAGGTCGATATTAATACTTGGCCTAGTAATAAGGAAGAATAAGTCAAATGTAAGAAGACCTAATAGAAGCTTCTCCTTCTAGAATGATCTTCCTCTAGATGTTTTTTTTGAGTAGATAGATTTAGTATAAATAGGAGTTGAGGGTATGAGAAGTTTTGTCTTGAAAATTATTGTAATAGAGCTCAGCTCTGTTGGAGGTTGCCCCTCAAATAGGAAAGTGAACATTGTTTCCTATCAATAAATGTATAATTTGGTGTTGTGGTTTCATATTCTATGTTGTTATGTTGTTATTATCTGTAATATTTTATGTTTTTCTGTTGTTATAATAGATATGGTAACTTACAAGTGGTATTAGATCACTTTCCTTGGTAGAAAATTGTGGGTTATTTTTTTCCAAGGTAGAGATGTATTTCAGCATCTTAAAGCTACAGATATCTATCGTTCAACGCACAAATCTATGTTCAGGGAAGCATACACGTAGGAACTATAAGTGGTACTTAAACACACATTGTTGGCCATCATTGAAACCCATGTTGGTACCCCTTCAAGTGGTAGCACATCAGACAACACCTATATACAAACTGACATAGATATCCTATAGCGCTCCGTAGATATGCACATATACGGAAGCCATAAACTTTTGTATATGTGCATATACAAAAGATTATCACTTTTGTATATGCGCATATACAAAAGAAGTTGAATTACGTATATGTGCATATTCAGAAGTGATCAACTTTCGTATATGCGCATATATCAAAGTGGTCAGATTCTGTATATGTGCATATATGGAAGCTAACCACTTTTGTATATGTGCATATATCGAAGTGGAAGACTTCCATATATGCACATACTTTCGTAAATGTGCATGTTAAAAATTGTTCAGCTTCCATATATGCGCATATACTAAAGTGGTTGACTTTCATATATGCGAATATAGAAGTTGTTGACTTTCGTATATGTGCATATACGAAACTCGGTCGACTTCCATATATGCGCATATACAAAATTAGGCCACTTTCGTATATACGGAAGCCCTCTACTTCTGTATATGAGCATATACGGAAGGTGTCTTCCATATATGGGAATTTTTGGAAGTGGTTGGCTTCCATATATGCACATAAACAGAAGTGGTCATCTTCCGTATATGCGCATATACAAAAGCTGACCACTTCTGTATATGTGCATATATGGAAGCTAACCACTTCTCTATATGTGCATTTATAAAGGCCACCCACTTTTGTTTGTGTGCATATACAGAAGTCATTGACTTCCATATATGTGCATATACGAAAGTGGTCGGCTATCTTACATGCGCATATATAGAAGTGGTCGGCTTCTTTATATGCGCATATACAGAAGTGGTCGAATTTTGTATATCCGCAGACTTCCGTATATGCATATATTCAGAAGTGGTAAGATTTTGTATATGCGATATAAGGAAGTGGTCAAATTTTGTATATGTGAATACGAAAGTGGTTGAATTTCATATATGCGCATATCCGGAAGTTGATCGGCTTCCATATATTTTCATATACAAAAGTAGGCCACTTTCATATGTACGAAAGTCTCCTACTTCCGTATATGAGCATATGGAAGGTGTCTTCCATATATGGGAATTTCTGGAAGTGGTCGGCTTCCATATATGCACATATACAAAAGTTGTCATCTTCCATATATGTGCATATGCAAAAAATGACCACTTCATTATATGCACATATATGGAAGCTGACCACTTCTATATATGCACATATACAAAAGCCTGCCACTTCTATATATGCGCATATATGGAAGCTGACCACTTCCATATATGTGCATATACATAAGCTGTTGACTTTCGTATATGAGTAAACTTCCATATATACGCATATTCAAAAGTGGTCATATTTCATATATTCTCATATACATAAGTGTTCAACTTCCATATCTGTGCATATTCGGGAGAGGTTAGCTTCCATGGTCATATTCTGAATAAGCGCATATACGGAAGTGTGCACATATACGGAAGTTAGCTACTTCCATATATGTGCATATACAGAAGCCAACCACTTATGTATATGCACATATATGGAAGTTGACCACTTTTGTATATGTGTATATATGGAACTCAACCACTTATGTATATGCGCATATACAAAAGTTGACCACTTCTGAATATGTGCACATACAGAAGTCTGCATATCCGTAAGTCAACCGCTTTTGTATATGAACATATACATAAGTGGTTAGTTTACGTATATGCGCATATACGGAGGTGGTGAGATTACATATATGTTCATATACATAAGTGGTAGGCTTATGTATATGCGCATATATAGAAGTGGTCAGCTTCCATATATGCACATATAGAGAAGTGGTCGCCTTCCGTATAGGTCGGCTTCTGTATATGTGCATATACGGAAGACGACCACTTCTGTATATGTGAATATATGGAAGCCGACCACTTCCATAAATTTCCATATATGGAAGCCACCTTATGTATATGCCCATATACGAAAGTAGTGGGTTATTGTATGTATAAAAGTGGCCTACTTTTGTATATGCACATATACAAAAGCCGACTGACTTCTTTATATGCGCATATATGAAAGTCATCCACTTATATATTCACATATATGAAAGTCGACCATTTATGTGCATGCGCATATAAAAAATTTGACCACTTCCAAATATGCACATATACAGAAGTTTGCACATATACGGAAGTCGGTCACTTCCATATATGAACATATATAAAAGTATGCGCATATACAGAAGTCAACCACTTTCATATATGTGCATATACATAAGCCAACCACTTCTTTATATGTGCATATACCCGAAGATGACCACTTATGTATATGCGCATATCTGGAAGCTGACCACTTTCGTATATGTGGATATATGGAAGTTATCCACTTTCGTATATGTGGATATATGGAAGTTATCCACTTTCGTATATGCACATATACATAAGTGGTCGGCTTTCGTATATGCGCATATACGGAAGTGGTCATCTTTCGTATATGCGCATATACATAAGTGGTCAACTTTTGTATATACGCATATACAAAAGTGGCCAGTTTCTATATATGTGCATATACATAAGTGGTCAGCTTCTATATATGTGCATATACAAAAGATGACCACTTTTGTATATGTGTATATATGGAAGTCGACCACTTCCAGAATTTCCCATATATGGAAGCCACCTTACATATATGTTCATATACGGAAGTAACAGGATTCTTTATATACAAAAGTGCCCTACTTTTGTATATGTGCATATACATAAGTCAACCGACTTCTATATATGCATATATACGAAAGTAAGCCACTTCTATATTCGCATATACAAAAGTAGACCACTTCCATATATGCGGATATACGGAAGTTGACCACTTCGGAAGTTTACGCATATACGAAAGTCTGCACATTTACAGAAGTCATTCACTTCTGTATATGCGCAAATATAGAAGTGGTCAGCTTTTGTATATGCGTATATGTGCATATTCAAAAGTGGTCAGCTTCTGTATATTTCCATATACATAAGTGGTCATATTCTGTATATGCGCATATACAGAAGTCATCCACTTCCGTATATGTGCATATACGGACGCTGACAACTTCCGAATATGTGCATATATGAAAGTCAACAACTTTCATATATGTGCATATACGAAAGTGGTCAGCTTCTATATTTGTGCATATGCAAAATTGGTCGTCTTTTGTATATGCGCATATATAGAAGTGATCGGCTTCTGTATATATGCATATATGAAAGACGGCCACTTATGTATATGTGCATATATGGAAGCTGACCACTTCCATAAATTCTCATATATGGAAATCACCTTTCATATATGCTCATATACAGAAGTAGTGGGCTTCTGTATATACGAAAATGGTCTACTTTTATATATGTGCATATACAGAAGCAAACCGACTTCTATATATTTGCATATACGGAAGCCCACCGACTTTTGTATTTCTACATATACGAAAGTCGACCATTTATGTATTCACATATATGAAAGTTGACCACTTCCGTATATTCACGTATACAAAAGTGACCACTTTCGTATATGGTCACTTCCATATATGCACATATACGGAAGTTGACCACTTCTGAATATGCGCATATACAAAAGTTTATGCATATACAGAAGTCATCCACTTCTATATATACACGTATACAGAAGTTGACCACTTTCGAAAATGTGCATATACAGAAGTCATCCAACTTCTGTATATGCCCATATATGGAAGTTGACCATGGGCATATATAGAAGTGGTCAGCTTCCATATATGGGCATATAAGGAAGTTGGCCACTTCTATATATGTGCATATACAAAAGTGGTTGACTTCTATATATGTGCAAACTTATGTATATGCACATATTCATAAGTGGTCAACTTCTGTATATGTGCATATATGGAAGTGACCACTTTCGTATATGCGCATATACGGAAGTCAACCACTTCCACATATGTGCATATACGTAAGCGGTCAACTTCCATATATGCGCATATAGGGAGGTCAATCACTTTTGTATATGCGCATATACAGAAGCTGACCACTTCTGTATATGCACATATACGGAAGCTGACCACTTTCGAATATGCACATAAACAGAAGTTAACCACCTATGTATATGCACATATACATAAGTGGTCAAATTTTGTATATGTGCATATACAGAAGTGGTCAACTTCTGTATATGTGCATATATGGAAGTTAACCACTTCGATATAACTCATATACAGAAGCTGACCAACTTATGTATATGTGCATATACAGAACTGGCCAACTTATGTATATGTACATATGTGGTAGTAGCCACTTCCATATAGTGCATATACGAAAGTCGACCGACTTCTGTATATGCGCAAATACAGAAGTTGACCACTTTTGTATATTGCGCATATATGAAAGTGGTATACTTTCTATATGAGAATACGAAAGTGGTTCACTTTCGTATATGCGCATATATGAAAATCGATCGGCTTCCATATATGCACATTTATAAAAGTAGGCCACTTTCATATATACGGAAGCTCCCTACTTCCATATATGAGCATATACGGAAGGTGGCTTCCATACATGGGCATTTCTGGAAGTGGTTGACTTCTATATATGCACTTATACATAAGTGGTCAATCTTATGTATATGCATATATACAGAAGTCGACCACATATGTATATGTGCATATACGAAAGTGGTTGGCTTCCATGTATTTCCATATATAGAAATGACAAACTTTCGTATATCCACATATATGGGATTTGGTCGACTTCTATATATGTAGATATATGAAAGTCATCCACTTATGTAAATGTGCATTTAATGAAGTGGCCATATTTCTTAAATATGCATTTACGAAGGTGGACAGCTTTCTTAAACGTGCTTCTACAGAAGTTGGGTTATGTATATGTGTACTTTCATTCTGCATATGCATGCATTTACAAAAGATTACCACTTCCATAAATGTGCATATTGTTGAAATATTATAACTGCAAAGAGTATTCTATTTATTATTGAGTCATTATTCATTAGATCAATCCCCTTTTGTGGATTGATCATGTCGGGCATTTGTAATGTCCCCACTTTGGGACATCATCACAGTGTAGAGATTTATGACGACCAGAGTAGCCAGATGGATGTTATAGTGAGTACAGGGGTATTTGAGAGGCATTGTGGGGTCCAACTTGCATTAATCATCATATTCCATCATTATGAGCCATTCTGCACAGGTTGGTTTTGGTTTTGTTGCATTCCGACGATTTCCATGATTTTGACTATTTTGAGCTATAAGTTAATTGTGATCGTTGAAGAGGTCATTTGGGCACATTACTTGGAGGAACCTCTCAGTGTAATAGCTCATTGGAATCGGGAGGAGAAACACTACAGTATGGGATGGCTAGAAGTGACTTTCAATGGACAGGGAAGCCACAAGGAGAGATAAGGAATTTTTCAGAGGTAAAAAGGTTAATTAATTAATTAAAGTGATTTAATTAATTAATTAAATATTAATAAAATGAAAGTCACTTTGGAGGGACAAGGTGAGCCAAAAGTATAAAGGAAAGGCAAGGGCCTCTTCTCATACATTCATGTATGATCTTATTTTGATTTTTGGCTTCTAGCTAGTAAGCCCAACATTGGGGGTTTTGAGGGTTTTGACTTAACAAACCCTAGAGGACGATTCAGTGGTGAAAGATTCCACCTAGCTTGTCCCAATCTTGGTCTCGGAGTTGCAATATGATCCCACACCATTCTAGTTCCAGATCTACTCAGTTGCAAGGGAATTCGACATCAGTTTCATGTGCAGATAGAGAGAGGGCACACCAGTTGAGGGTTTCCAGCAAGAGGGGCACACCATCCTTGGATAGAGATTTGTTGTAGGATATTGGCAGGGTTTGTGGAGATTCTATCACTTGGGTTCTTCTTGCAGGGTCTTCACCATCATTCCTAGTGCTTTCGGAGAGAGTTTTATGGTACAGATGATTTGTTAGAGCATTGGGATGAATTGAAGAGAAGGAGGGTGTTTCTAAGATTCAAATCTAGTCAGTTTGGAGGAGTTACACTTCATATCTGACCCTAAGACTTCACCTAGTGACTTGCAGTGTCCCGATATATATTTATGGAGAGTTTCATAGCATTTGGAGGCATCCTTCAACAGGGCCAAATTATCTAGGGCTTCAGTCATCCAGTGGGGCGCACCATTCAGTGGTGGAGTTTCAGATCTACAAGGTTTGAGAGTGGATTTGGAGATTTGGACATCTGGGTTGTCCTTATAGTTGTCTGATCTATTAGTTGACATCTTTCTTGGGGTGATTGGACATATTTGACAGCAGGGCCGAAATATTGAGGAGCTTCAGCACTGTAGCAGGGCGTGGCATCTTCTAGCTTGAGGGGTTTGGCACTTGGCATTGGTCTTCATCTCTTATCCAGCCTTTTGAGGCTTATTTTCTACTGTCGGGAGCATTTTGTAGCAGCTCTATTGTCTATATTCTTGGCCATCTATTAAGCATTCCAGATCGGCATCTTCATTGTAGCAAGTTTCTCTATTTTATGAATAAAGCAGTTTGAGATGTTTTGGCTTGTCTATCATATTGCATATGGTTGAGGTATGTTCCATGGTTGTCTCTTCTTGTTATGTGTTGCATAGACACATATAAACACATCAGTAAACTCTAAGGATGAAATCAAGAGGCCATTCAGAAAGTAAACAGAAGTAAACAAATAGATCAACAAATTGTTTGACGAAATACCTCACTTAGAAAAAGTTTTAAAAGACACCAAAACCATGATGATCCTTGCATAATGGCTTGGGATCATTATAGTGGTATCAGAGCTTAGACTCCTGCCAGCCTGAGGGATCTTCCATAAGGAAAGATGGGGCCTACAAATTTTGTTGGAATAGATGTGAGTTGTGAAAGAGAATATCATGTACTTTGTGAGAGACTTGGGCCTCTAATAATGCTCCAAAAGTTTATATCCATGGAAAACCCCAGTTGGATCGAAGATGAGGTAACATATTGGAACAACATAGTAGAGGGAGGTAGAGCCAGAGAAACTAGATGGAGGGAAGCACAGAGAAACCCCACACCCATTAGGAGCATGCAACATTGCTACAGTTGCAAGGTGCCTTGGGAACTAGATCATAGGTGTAGGGGTAAGGGTAAGAAGCATATCATTGAGGTACACTATGATAGTGATGATGAGGATTTGGAGTAGTCAGATGATGACAGTGACTCTTGCACAGAGGCTAGTGATAGTGACTCTACCTCATAGGATAGTGATGATGAGTCTTGCGCAGGGACTAGTGATGCTTGCACGCTTGAGGAGGATGATGACCCTTGTGTAGTGGATAGGCAGCTGGATGGATAGGACGATAGCACTGGTGTCTCAGCAGACATGTCACATACCATTGATGACCTTATGCCTCAGCAGAGTGATGACACTAGTGAGGAGTCACACGTGTTAGCTCCTAGAGATGATGAGCTTCCTATGATGGTCATGACACATATGTCATCCTTCCAGACACCCCTGATAGCCATGTCACATGAGGAGGGCAGTAGCATGTCAGATAGGGTTGATGAGCCTTGTGTGAGGGATGCACACCATGGACAGGTAGACCCACAGATCCAGGAGGAGGTACAGGATGTACCGGTAGTTGACCTCACACATACAGGTCAGCCAGAGGAGATAGAGTCACAGCTATTGGAGACTCCATTGGTTGAGCAGATTACAGAGGCTGACAGGTGGATGGAGCACTTACTTCCAGGATCAGATTGCATGGATGAGGATGCACTCTTTAGCAATCAGGATGACCATAGCATGAGTCTAGATACATCTATATGGGATCTAGGCGCAGATGATAGTAGCAAGTTGAGTGCACAGGAGGATACAGCTGCTCACACCAGATACAGTATGATTCAGAGGGAGCTAGCAGTTGAGGATGATGTGCAGTTACGTATGGCTAGACCCAATAGCACCGTAGATAGTGGGTAGTTGAGCACGTTATCTTATGCAGAGAGTGTCTTTGGGGACTCTAGAGTTGACATTAGCAAGACTGATAGTGGCAGTGAGGGATATGAGGTGGCACCTTAGCATGACCATGATCAGGAGTCACACCACTTAGCAGCACAATTGAGAGCCAGTGAGGATACGATCAGGGCAGCACTATATGTATTGATGACATGCATGCAGTGATGGCAGATTACTGCTGGAGAGCATCAGTGGAACATGGTAGTTCAGATGAGGAAATTGCCATGGATGATTTTCATACTCTCAGGGAGAGAGTATCTATGATGAGGGCTAACTACCAGCAGTTGTTGATAGACAGGGATTATCTACTAAGGGTTGGTGAGATGTATCATGAGGCTTTGAGGGAGCAGAAGTTGGAGATGGACCGACTCACTCAGGAGTTGGAGAGCACTCGAGGATTCTTGAAAGGCACACAGACCTCCCTTTAAGAATCAGAGTCTAGGACATATGAGTCTCCTGAGGAGATCCATCAGAGATCCACTTCATCTATCTTAGTGGACACTCAGATGTATCAGTCAGTCACATGGTTAGAGGATGTTGGTGGTCTAGCAGAGGAGCACCAGTTGATGGAGGACACTTCCATTTGTGTTTCGAGAGAAGTTGACCTCCATGTAGAGGTTGATCCATCATCACACCCCGTATCTATGATGCATCATGAGTCTGCAGGAGATGACATGAGTATGTCGGAGCATATAGTGATGGGGGATAGTTCACAGAGTCATGTCGAGATGTATGCTGACATTCAGAGGGGTATATTGCCTTGCAGGGAGGAGACACACTTAGGGGAGTATGCATATTTCACTCTTTTGCAGCAGCCCATAGTTATGATTGAGCACCTTCACCAGATCAACAATCGCATGAGGAGAGATAGACAATGGATGAGAGCATGGAGAGTGCCTAGGCCGAGGCCACCTGACATGAGTACCTTTATGGCATCCATCCGAAGAGAGAGGGATCGTCATAGGCAGTCAGTTGAGACTTGGTGTGTGAGAGAGAACATCATGGGCGAGGTGGTAGAAGATGAGAACATAGGGTTTCCAACAGTGATCAATCTCACACAGAAGCAGTTAGAGGAGATTGGAAGTGATAAACTTCCAAGTTTTCCATGGGAACCAGGAGTTCGTTTTGTTAGCACAATGTTCATGTTGACCCAGTTTGCACCAGACAGACACACACTCCACCATGGTTTGGTTTGGAGTGGGTCTACAGGTACTTGTCCTAGGGGGCGAGACTTTTTCTTCCGCTTGATCATCCTGATAGGGCATGGAGATGTTTGGATAGGTACTTCTTCTACATAGATTCCCTTACAGATACATTTTCTGGGCAGCATGTCCAGTGGTCATAGGTATTTCAGCTTGAGGATCCAGGAGAGGAGGATCCAGTATGTATGCAAGGGGCAGACAATCATGGCCAGAGTAGTGTAGTGTCAGCATGAGGATCTTCGACAGAGGTTAGCATGGGACCCAGGGATTGTAGGATTGAGCAGTTCATTGACCGACAGGGGAGAGTGGACCATTGCAGGGGAAAGTTATTCTAA
>JZKD02S0681254.1:4866-17007 GCA_000966675.3 Picea glauca | reverse complement strand
ATTGTAGGATTGAGCAGTTCATTGACCGACAGGGGAGAGTGGACCATTGCAGGGGAAAGTTATTCTAACTTTCCATTGAGCTTCAGTGTTGAGAGGAGCGCATCGCTTGCGGGTGTTTCATGGATGTCTTGCATCACCTTAGTTGGGCATCAGCCTGTGCAGTTGATGGAGGCCGTGTGGATCTTGGTAGAGACTAGGAGGATGGACTCACTCCAGGATGAGGCCATGTGTCAGGTACAGGAGGCTCAGAGAGTTGGTGCATTTCAGGATTATGCATCCCAGGGGCTAGCAGTTCATGACTTGATATGGGACCCAGGGGGAATCATGTGTGATTGTTCATATTTGGAGGGGTTCTATTATGTATCCCACAGATGGACATGGGATCCTAGCATTATACTCGAGGGGATTCAGTTATTGCTTGAGGATAAGCAATTTTTTAGCAGGGAGGACTGTAATGTCCCCACTTTGCGACATCATCACAGTGCAGAGATTTATGATGAGTGGACACGGGATCCTGGCATTATATTGGAGGGGATTCAGTTATTTCTTGAGGACAAGCAATTTTCTAGCAGGGAGGACTGTAATGTTCCCACTTTGGGACATCATCACAGTGCAGAGATTTATGATGACCAGAGTAGCCAGATGGATGTTATAGCGAGTACAGGGGTATTTGAGAGGCATTGTGGGGTCCAGCTTGCATTGATCATCATATTCCATCATTATGAGCCATTCTTCACAGGTTGGCTTTGGTTTTGTTGCATTCCAACGATTTCCATGATTTTGACTATTTTGAGCTATAAGTTAAGAGTGATCGCTACAGAGGTCATTTTGGGCACATTACTTGGAGGAACCTCTCAGTGTAATATCTCATTGGAATTAGGAGGAGCAAAACTACAGGATGGGATGGCTAGAAGTGGCTTTCAGTGGCCAGGGAAGCCACAAGGAGAGATAAGGAGTTTTTCAGAGGTAAAAGGGTTAATTAATTAATTAAAGTGATTTAATTAATTAATTAAATATTAATAAAATGAAATTCACATTGGAGGGACAAGGTGATCCAAAAGTATAAAGGAAAGGCAAGGGCCTCTTCTCATACATTCATGCATGATCTTATTTTGATTTCTGGCTTCTAGCTAGTAAGCCCAACATTGGGGGTTTTGAGGATTTTGACTTAACAAACCCTAGACGACGATTTGGTGGTAAAAGATTCCACCTAGCTTATCCCAAGCTTGGTCTCAGAGTTTCAATACGCTCCCACACCATTCTAGTTCCAGATCTACTCAGTTGCAAGGGAATTCGACATTCGTTTCATGTGCAGATAAAGAGAGGGCACACCAGTTGAGGGTTTCCAGCAAGAGGGGTACACCATCCTTGGATAGAGATTTGTTGTAGGATATTGGCAGGGTTTGTGGAGATTCTATCACTTGGGTTCTTCTTGCAGGGTCTTCACCATCATTCCTAGTGCTTTCAGAGAGAGTTTTATGGTAAAGATGATTTGCTAGAGCATTGGGATGAATTGAAGAAAAGGAGGGTGTTTCTAAGATTCGGATCTAGTCATTTTGGAGGAGTTACACTTCAGATCTGACCCTAAGAATTCACTTAGTGACTTGCAGTGTCCCGATCTATATTTTTGGAGAGTTTCAGAGCATTTGGAGGCATCCTTCAACAGGGCCAAATTATCTAGGGCTTTAGTCATCCAGTGGGGCACACCATTCAGTGGAGGAGTTTCATATCTACAGGGTTTGAGAGTGGATTTAGAGATTTGGACATCTGGGTTGTCCTTACAGTTGCCCAATCTATCAGTTGTCATCTTTCTTGGGGTGATTGGACATATTTGAAAAAAGGGCCGAAATATTGATGAGCTTCAGCACTGCAGTAGGGCGTGGCATCTTCCAGCTTGAGGGGTTTGGCACTTGGCATTGGTCTTCATCTCTTATCCAGCCTTTCGACGCTTATTTTGTATTGTTAGGAGCATTTTGTAGCAGCTCTATTGTCTATCTTCTTGGCCATCTATTGAGCATTCCAAATCGGCATCTTCATTGTAGCAGGTTTCTCTATTTTATGAATAAAGCAGTTTGAGATGTTTTGGCTTGTCTATCATATTGCATATGGTTGAGGTATGTTCCATGGTTGTCTCTTATTGTTATTTGTTGCATACACACATATAATCACATCAGTAAACTCTAAGGCCGAAATCAAGAGGCCATTCAACAAGTAAACACAAGTAAACAAATAGATCAGCAAACTGTTTGATGAAATACCTCACTCAGAAAAAGTTTTAAAAGACACCAAAACCGTGATGATCCTTGCATAATGGCTTGGGATCATTACAACATTGTAATTGACCAAATACCCTTTTGTGGATTGGTCAAACCCTAATTGTATTATGAAAATTAAGAATTCGACCCCCAGGCCTAATTAAAGTGGTTTTAACCACTAAGAAGACAAGTCGGCCCTACCCAGTGAAGGGACACCTTTCCAGTGCCTTCCAACTTGTATAAATAAAGGAAGCTAGCTCCTCATTATCTCACTCACTCAATCACTCATCAAGTGCGCAAGTTTGGAGAGCTGCAATTAGGAGAAGAAGGAAGAGAGAGGCACACTGCTCAGTGTTGGATGTTCTCTAGTGTTTTGGTTTATTGTCTTGGCATTGTATTGGCTATCTATATTAAGGAAGTTTTGTTGGATTTTCTCCCCCCATGAGGGTTTCCCAGGATAAATGTTGTGTATCTTGTGATTGTGTTTCTCTCAGTGATCCTACCTATGCTATTGTTATCTAGTAAATTGAAAAGAAACCTAATAGTAGATCAAAACTTAACATGGTATCAGAGCTAAGATGAAGGGAGAACTTTTCATTGGATAAGCAAAAACGTCATTGTTTCCATACAAGAAAATTAGGGCTTTTGTTGGAGAGGAATTGTTTCCTAAAACCATCTAGAAAAGTGCACCCTACCCTAGTGAATCTTTTGGTAGCTTGAACGCACCTTTTCAGTGGATAGAGCCTCCAGAAATTCAAACCCTAGTTTTGATTGGTACCATAAAACCAAAAAACCAAAAGTACCAGAAAACCAGAAAAACCAAGAAATTGAAACCAGTACCAGAAGTACCAGTCCATATTTTCGCAGGTCAAATTTCAAGGGGAAAAACTTGAAATCTTTGAAATCTAACAGCTCCAACAAACTCTCCTCAGCCCAGCACATCTAGTCCCTGGATCAAAATTTCAAAATTTGAATTTTGAAAAATTAGGGTTTCCTCATAAAACCCTAAGTTGCAATTGCAGTTTCATAATCAGTTGTAGTATCAATTACAGTTGCAGTATCAGTTGAAGTATCAATTGTAGTACCAGTTGCAGTCACCCTTGAATTTTTTAAAGGGTTGGTAACTATTACTGTTGCTACCAGATGGTGCCACTATTATCAGAGGTATGTAATCACATATGTTTAAATTGTTAAGATTTAAAGGGTATTTTTCAGAGGAAGGGATCTCTTGCCATAGATCTAGAAGGATCTCAGATCCAACACATTCATAGGTATAATGCAACCCAGGTTTGATTATTTTGATATGCATCTATTTGTTATGACATTATTTTGATCTAGGTTGCATATTGAAGATATTAAATTCAAGTTATTAGATTGATTAAAGTTGAGATCATAGAGTTTATTCTCTATCCCAACCTTCTGTCAAGATAGAATATTGTCTTAGTACAAAAGACAGGTTGAATAAAGCACTCGTCATCTTCATTGAAGGAGACTTGGAAGAAAAGAAACACACTCATTCTTGAGGACAAGGCTCCAGGTTCCAGGTTTGATTAATTAACTTGATAAGATTCAAAGTTGCACATGACAAGTTGATAACTACCCCTTTACAAGTAAACATTATAGTTGAGGTAGAAGTCTTTGAAAAGTATTATTCTTGGTAGCATGCCAGCATATTGAGATAAATGCTTAATGTAATCATTTACCACATACAAATAGAATATCCTCTAGGAGAAACTTCTTGTATTAGTTCCAAGTTACCATGGGTGAATGTTTGATCACAACACTAGAAGAGTGTTGATCTCATTTCGTATTGCATTTCTTACTTTTTTAGGCAGGCCACAAGTGATATTTCTAAAGGAGCTACTGTGACGATTATTTGTGCTATTGTTTTATTATTATTATCAAAAGAGTTTTATTTTTTCTTGGTGTTTTGTTGACCTTGTTTCAGGTCACATGTGATAACCGTAATGAAGATATAGTGAAGACAGCAGAAGGAAATAAATTAGATGAGACATGAAAAAGACTATGTACATGACCATATACATTCATGTACCAAATAAGATGAAGAAGAAGCTATTTTTGAGATCTAGAGTATCTCATATAGAGATTGATTGTACAGAGAAAAAGGATCCAAAGATGACTAAACATTAGAACATAACTCACAGAAGACTTGGCCAAAGGATAATGAAGCCATCTTGACAGGAAGAAAAATTCACTTGAAGTCTGACTCAACTTTTCATATTTAGACTTGGTATTCAACACCAAGTATACCCTGTAAGAGATGATGAAGTCCTTGTAGACTCAGAAGAAATCAAGAGTAAGCTTGATCTCAGAAATGATCAGATGAAGATACAACTTCCAGGACTGGGAGACAGATGTCATGAGAAGACTAGATCGTAGCTTCAGAAACTTCTAGGAGATATGAAATCTCTTGGGAAGATTCCCTTGTTTCATTGATAGAGAAGGAAGCCAGTTAGAAAGAATAGGATATGAATTATTTCCGTGAGACTAGAAGAGAAGTCAGTATCGACTTCCAAGATTGATCTAGCAGATCAAGCATGTTGTAGATGTACAAATCCTGATGTGTGTCCAGAGGATTCTCCCAGCAAGAGGGAGAATACTTTGACGAGACACTTTCTCCAGTAATTGAAGAAATAGTTTGATTATTCATGAAGAAAACCAGAACAATTGTGAGTCATATATAGTATGATATGCACGGGGAGAAATCCCCATATTTAAAATTGAGTGGCAGTCAGTGCAGTACATTAGTTGGGTCATGGAGACATGACTACAATAAAATATAGAGTTACCTCCATGAAAGAAGAAAAACTACCTTCAGCATCAGTTATTGAACCACTCACAGTTTTCAGATGAAGTGGTTGTCGTGATGAAGTAGAGGATTTACTCTCACATTTCAATAGTCACAGTGAGAATGGAGAATCCATTCTCAACTTCAGAGCAACTACAGGTGCATAGTCCCACTTCCAGAGGAACAATTGCAGAGAGAGTAAAGGACATACTGCCAGATAGTGAGAC
Organism: Picea glauca; assembly: GCA_000966675.3. Lineage (NCBI taxonomy): Eukaryota > Viridiplantae > Streptophyta > Pinopsida > Pinales > Pinaceae > Picea > Picea glauca. The sequence continues at coordinate 11,716 of JZKD02S0681254.1, read as the reverse complement.
ATATAGTATTTTTTAGAAAGAACATAGAGCTAGCACATGATTGTGCAGATTGAGTTGCAGCTAATCAAATGTACCAAATGATGTGAAAATTTGATTTGAATTTGAATTTGAAGACAAAAAAACTCAGGTATGCATGTTGAAGAAGGCTTTGTACATGTTGAAGCAAGCTCCTAAAGCTTGATATGGAAAAATTGATAGTTTCTTTAAGAGTTTGTCTTTACCAAGAGTAAAATTGATTCTAACCTTTACTTCAAGGTTAAGAATGATGAACCAGTTATATTGTTGCTACTATATGTAGATGATGTATTCTTGACAAAGATGAAGAAAATATCATCACAGATTGCAGAAGAAGCTCGATACAGAGTTTTATGTAAGACCTAATGCATTATCTATAAGGTCTTGAAGTTCGACAGAGCCCAGAAAAGATCTTCCTTTACTAAGAGAAGTATGCAATTGAAATAATGAAGAAGTTTGACATGTTGGAATGTTGGAATATAAATCCATGTACACACCCATGGAAACGAAGTTGATGTTCATGGTAGATACCTCGTCAGAATTGGTTGATGCTACTATGTACAGACAAATTATTGGTTCGGTGATGTATCTAACAAATACCAGGCCAAATATATGTTTTTTCTAGAGTCAGTATATGGTAGAACCCAGACATGTTCACCTTGACGATGAAAAACATGTGATGAGGGTACGTTGGATTTTGGTCTCTGTTATACTAGAGATCATGAATTCAGATTGTATGGATATACTAATTCATATTTAAATTGAAGTGTTTCTGATAGAAAGAGAACTTTAGGATGTTGATTCAGTCTGGGGTCAGTCGTGACTTCATGGAAGAGTAGGAAGCAATCCGGTATTGCTCTTAGCATGGTAGAAGCGGAATATATTGCAGCATGTTCTGCTAGTGGTGAATCCATATGGTCTCAGATGTTGTTGATAAATCTATTTGATATGAATATGGAAGCCACTGTGATCCTATGTGATAAATAGAGTTGTATAAATATGATGTGTTCCATGATAATTCGAAGCACAGAGAGATCTGGTATCACTTCATTCATGATATGATGCAGAGGGGATCTTTAAAGATCCAATATGTTGGCATGAATGAATAGGTTGCAGATGTGTTGACCAAGCCTCTGTCTCATGTAAAGGTTGAGCACTTTCGAAACAAGCTTGGTGTAGTCCAAAAGGGCCTCCCTCAAAAGGGGGAGTAGTGTTGATGCCAGCCTAGTGCTAAAGATTTCCAATCTCGTGTTGATGTTGTTGTGATGACAGCCTAGTGCTAAATATTTCCAACCTCATGTTGATGTTGTTGTGATGTCAACCTACTGCTGAATATTTCCAACTTCATGTTGATGTTGTTGAGATGCCAGCTTCGTGTTGAAGATTTCCAGCTTCATGCTGATGTTGATGTGATGCCATCCTTGTGCTGAAGATTTCCAGATTGGTGTTGATGTTGTTGAGATGCCAACCTCATGCTGAAGATTTCCATCTTTGTGCTAATGTTGTTGATATGTCAGCCTCATGCTGAAGATTTCTAGTTTTGTGCTGATGTTGATGAGATGCTAGCTTCATGTTGAAGATTTCAAGCTTAATGTTGATGTTGATGGTGCTCCAGCCTTCATGTTGTGATGTTGTTGTTGTTGATGTTGTATCAGCTTCGCGTTGTTATTGATGATGATGATGATGTATTAGTTTTATACTAATCCATGTTGATGCAAATGATGATGATGCCAGTCCAGCTCCTTGTTATGGATGATGATATTGATGATGAGAGAAACTCTCAATGATTTATAGATATTCCAATCAGTGTTCCAGAATTCGTTGATGTTGTTGCCCTCTCTTTTTCTCGATGATGTTGTAGAATACCCTTCTTGTTAAGGGGGAGTGTTGAAATATTGTAACTACAAAGAGTATTATATTTATTATTGAGTCATTATTCATTAGATCAATCCCAGTTTTTGGATTGATCATGTCGAGCATTATAATTGACCAAATCCCCTTTTGCGGATTGGTCAAACCCTAATTTTATTATGCAAATTAAGAAGTCGGCCCCCAGGCCTAATTAAAGTGGTTTTAACCACTAAGAAGACAAGTCAGCCCTGCCCAGTGAAGAGACACATTTCCAGTGCCTACCAACTTGTATAAATAAATAAAGCTATCTCCTCATTATCTCACTCACTCATTCACTCATCAAGTTCGCAAGTTTGGAGAGATACAATTAGGAGGAGAAGGAAGAGAGAGGTGCAATGCCCAATGTTGGATATTCTCTAGTGTTTCCGTTTATTGTCTTGGCGTTGTATTGTCTATCTATATTAAGGAAGTTTTGTTGGGTTTTCTCCCCCATGATGGTTTCCCAGGATAAATGTTGTGTATCTTGTGATTGTGTTTCTCTCAGTGATCCTACCTATGCTACTGTTATCTATTAAATTGAAAAGAAACCTAATAATAGCTCAAAAATTAACACATATATGGATGCGTGCATATATATAAGATTCCTTCTATAAATGTGCATTTATGGAAGTTGGTTTTGGTAAATGCACATTTACATAAGTTGGCTTCCGTGTATTCATGCTTTTGTATATGCACATATACCTAACCCAACATTCATAAATACACATTTATGGAAGTGGATAGCTTCCATAAATTCATATATACAGAGACTGTTTTTTGTAAATGTGCATTTATGGAAGCCAAATTTTGTAAATGAGGATTTACAGAGGTGGCTTCCATATATGTGCATTTATAGAAGTGGTCAACTTCCTTAAACGCTCATTTACAAAAGTGGTCAGGTTCTTTGAATGCATCTCTATGGAAGTCGTCATCCGTAAATGCACATTTGTGGAAGTTGGCTTATGTAAATGCGTATTTATGGAAATCGATTTCGTATATGCATGGGATACAATCAATTTGGCTTCTATAAAGATGAGTGTATAATGTCTCAAATACACCCCTGAACACTACTAGGGTGTAAGTGATGAATGGGTCTCGACAACCAATACCATGTTAGGTACCCATTGTACAATGCTTCTAAGAATGAAACACTAAAAAAAATGAGGAAAGAGGAAAAACCTCATGAGAAACTCCACCCCACTCAAATTACAATGCATCAAAAAATTAAAAAAAAGGCGGTTTCTAAGAAACTATGTCCTTCACTCCACGGAGACCTTACAAATGTGCAAGTTTAAGCTCAATGAATATTTTGTTGAATATGTACATGTCTATACGGGTCAAATGAAGTAGATGCATCAGTGATATCTCTGCACATATCCATTTTCTCTTATTGTAAAGAGGAAGATCCAAATGAAGTTTGGATGAAACTTTAAAAATCATGTAGTCGTTTCCAGAAAAAACGCTGAAATTTTGTTGATTTTAAAATACTCATAACTTCACTTCCCAGAATCTGTTTGGGACGTTTTTTTTTTAGAAATTGGGTATTTTTCTGAGAGGAATTTAAATATGAAATTATTTTCTACATATTCTAATCATAAAATTTCATAATTGAATCTTATGTTTGTGCCCCCCTTTTGTCTCCTCAGATGCATGCATGTTGCTCCTCAAATGCATGAATGGTGCATGCAAAAGTGTCTGCATGTGAATTTTGAGATGCATGCATGATATATTCCATATGAAATTCAAAAAACAAATCTGAAATGGAGTAGAAATCATCTGCAATTATTGGAAAAATAATTTGTGTAGATCCTTGTGTAGAAGACTCTTCAGAATAAGAAGCTTGATATTCTGATGTCTTCTCTTCTGGGTCTATGTTTTCAACCTCCTACATGCAATATTCACAATATTATTATTTCCCTAATAGAACCTCCAGTATGGTTCATAGTTCATTTGGAGTTGAGTCTCATGATTCATCATATACTTGGTGGAGAATTTTAGGAGAAATAGAACATAAGATACATCTAATGGCCATATCTTGTCTATTGAGAAAGTTGTTTTTCTCATCGGTGGAATCAAGCTCTACTTCCATTGCCATAGTTATTTGGTAAAAGCCTCTGCATCTAATCTGAATTGGAATTTTTTTCTTCCACTCTAAATAGTTATGAGGCGTGAGAAGTATTATCGATGAACAAGCCATCTTTTATGCGTTCTTCAATCTTCAGTACATGCAAATAAAGTGATGGTGTGCATTTTTCCTAGTAGCATGTGGGCTATGATACCATGTAGAATGTGGTGAGTAACTGCACAAGAGACATATCTAGCAGAAGAATGAACACAACTTGCAAAAGTGAGAAGATGAGATAAAATTTGGAGAAAAGAATAGAATTGTATTAACCATATTCCACACTCAAAGAGTGATTAATTTACAATATAGAAAGGTTACATGAGTAATCAATGTGCCATGGTGGTGATATAGAGAGATCTAGACACTCACTAACAAACACTAGAGTGAACTGCCACCTAGTCCTAGTTAATTGATCCATGAAATCACTAGTTAACTAAGTCACATGTATGGAAGTGAGAGAGAGAGACACATGCAACTATTGGTGATAAAACCAAGGCTTTCATGCATGAGTGGCTTCCACTAGTCTAACTGGGTGTAACTGAATTTGAACTTAAGAGGAATGCCCTATTTTGTAGGGGAATATTCTCTAGAGAGAATATTCTCATCTAAGGAAGCGTTCTCAATATTGGACTATCAAACTTAGGAAAATAATTCTATGTGAGTATGTAATATCTCCAACAGTACCACCTATCCATCTAGTTTTGACTAATTTGTTGGTGGACACACCAATCAACGAAAATGTATTTCTTGGTCACAGGTGGTTGTTTTTGAGATTGAGGATCAATAAAAATAGACATTAGTTGTTGTTTTGATATACCCAAGTCTCCAACTTGCTTTCTATCCAATTATGTGTTGTAATACTCAAACATTCTTTCTCTATATTCATAAATAAAATTTAATTTCCCATGGGTACTTGCAATGGAACTCAGAATGACATCCAAAGAAGTGGACAAGGACTCTTTTCTTGGTTCTCTCATGCCCCTTAATTGATTTACTAGTGTTCTTAATGCATTAAAGCCCTCATTAATTTGGGTTTATAAGCTGGGTGGTTATGGTGGGTTGGGGTTTTCCTCACCTTGTCTGTTGGTTGGAAGTTTACATTGTCTCTTAGTTCCATTTTATAATATATGCTACATTTTAAAAAGACAATTTAGTAAGTGGACTTATGAAAAAGGTATTGCAAACAACAATTTCATTTTATCCCAAAAAATCATTAACATAATTTTGTGTACAACAAAGAAAAACTATGCGCTATCTTTACAATGAACTTGAAAAAAACCTATACAAGATTAGTGAATTTTTTATAAATTTACATTCAAGTATTAATTATGTGTATTGAACCTAGCTAATAAGTGTTCAATATCATTGGGATTTACATCCATAACCTATGAGTAATTGTTTTTTTATTTTTTGTAAAGCCAATAGGAAATGACAAAAAATCAACCATACCTTTCATGTAATGGACACAATGTAAATATCCCAAGTTTTTATCCTCCTCTATTAGTCTCATTTCCTTTCTATAATTGGCAAAATCGCAAGCGAGGTGTACAAATAAGCACAAAATGCACCAACGGTCCCTTAAAATTTTGGCACAACATGAATGCATGTGCATTCTTAGGAACACGCACGTGTTATTAGGAACATACACACATTGTTAAGAACATGTGTGCATTCCTACCAACTAACCTATGTGGCATGCTAAATGGGGATTCAATCCTTTCCAAACCTATAGGATTAGGAACGTGTGCACGTTCCTGAGAACACACACGTGTTCCTGCGAGTGTGTATTCCTGTTGATCCCCCTGCAACTTTTTCATCCACCAAGTTTGTGCACTCACCATCGAGGTTCTTCTATTTGACCATATTTCTTGAAAAACCTATGGTAGTTTAGCTTGTCAATCCTAAGAATCGTAAAATTTTCTTCAAGGTTTTGGGAATTCATCATTCCCTCACAAATTTAATTTTGTTAGGGTCCACTTTTACACATTTGAATGAGATACAATATGACCCAAATATTCCACTTTTTCAACCCCAAAGGTACACTTGGAAGGATTTGTATAAAGTTGTTTCTCTTCCAATAGTTGTAATACTCTGTCAGCATGTTTTACATGCTCTTTCCAATATTTTTTGTAGATTAGTATGTCATAAAAAATTACTAACAATTTTTTTCTAAGGAAGGGATTGAAAATATAGTTCATCAATATTTGAAATGTTGAAGGTGCATTAGTAAGTCCAAATGACATAACCAAAAACTTATAATGACCTTCATGTATTCTAAAGGATGTTTTGGCAATGTCTTCCTACCTCATTCTGATTTGATGATATCTTGAATGGAGATTAAAATTAGTAAAAAAAAATCTCCATGCAATTCATCTAGTAATTCGACAATGATGGGAATAAGAAACTTAACTTTGATGGTTATATTATTAAGTTGTCTATAATCTGGACACATACGCCAAGAATCATCATTTTTTCGTAATCATCACCACTAGTGAAGAGAAAGAAATTTGGCTAGGTTGAATGATGTTGGCCTCTAACATTTCTTGGATTATATGCTCCATCTCACTCTTTTGTTCATAGGGATACATGTAAGGCCTAATGTTAGGTGGTACACTTCCTGGCTGCAAATGAATAGCATAGTCATGATATTGAGCAAGTGGAAGACTCTTAGGCATTTCTACAAATACCTTGGAATGATTGTTGATATGTATTTGGAGATCCAATGAAATAGAGGACATAGATGTTTGAGCATATAGTGAGCACAACTGTCCAATTCACCATGGTGTCCCTCTTTGAGTAATTGTGTCATGCAATTAGATC
>JZKD02S0681243.1:0-15342 GCA_000966675.3 Picea glauca | reverse complement strand
CTCCTCGATCTCCATAACCGGAACAGATACTCAGAGCGGCCCGCGCAGAGGGCTCGGGGTGGAAACCCTATCAGATCTTCTTTAAAAAATTCCGTATTATTTATCTTATTCTATACCGCAGATACCTAATCATAAATGTGCTAAAAAAAACCTATTTCTATTATAAGAATAAGTGTGAAATAAGTGTAATAAAAATCGATTCTATATGAAACCACTCTCTACGCGCAATCGTTTTAAACATATAAACCTATAGGAATTATGTATTCTCCAAATAATGATTCAATTGGAAAAACCAGACGTCATCATTGCGTAGACCTTGGTGCGAAGGYATTTCCACAACGTCACGCGGACGTCAGATATAGCTTTTTTATAAAGGAATCTCCACATATGAACCCGGCTATCATTGAACAACCACGGCCACACAAATTTGATACCAGTGAGAAATATCTTTTGATCCTTAGATCCCACTTTCGAAAATGACACTCTTCCCATCTGTGTTTTTCTTCACACTTTCTCGCCTGCTTCCCTTCTTCGCTTTCTCCACAGACGCGCATCTCACAAGTTAGAAGTTTACATTCAACGAATCTACAATTCCGAAGCACGTGCGTGTAGAAAGATCGAGGATTTCATATATAGCCTCGGCCAGGTATGAGGATCAAGAACGGAGGGTTTTGCATATAGAGAATTTAGATATAAGGCTCTGTGATACAACTTGCGCAGAATTGTTACAAATTATTTCCCAAATCCAGATTTCCCCTATAAATATGGCTGAGGAGGTTTCTAAAGGCATAAGTTCAACAGCACGATCCTGCAATTCCAAAAGATCCACATCTCCACGGCTGAGAGTAGTTCATATTTCAAACCCTACCATGGTCAAAACGAGCGCATCTGAATTTCGTGCTGTTGTTCAGTCCCTCACTGGGCGAAAGAGGTCTTGCGCTTCCGCTAATCAGCTCGAAGAAATGAATTCGTATTCTGGTAATCAGGTCAAGGTACCGAAGCTGGAAGATGGATTGCAGAGCTTGAATGACAGGAAGACATCCGTGCCTGCATTTACTGATGATAACGCCACGGTCAGCAACTCTTGCAGCGACAAAGATCATGCCGATGTCAGAATATTCGAGGACTTGGAGGTTCAGAATATCCGAATCCCTCATTGTATCCCCTCGCAATATCAGGTGTCTGAGATACTAGAAAGCATTGCGGACACGACGCATTTTGTGCTGGACAAATTCTGGCCATCAAATCTATACTCTGAGTTTGAGTGTTTGTAGAAGCTACGTATGAGTTTTCAGGTAAAACGGTTTCACTGTTACGTTGTGAGATTTCTGTATCTTACACAAAGGATTTTCTACTCCGTACGCAAATAAAATTTTAGGGCATTCTAACCAAAGACATGGAAGGTTTCCTGTCCACGTTCTGCTCCAATTCAACCTGGGCTCTTTTGAAATCTGTACTTTTCTGTCATATCTTTTTAATGCTATATATGTTTTTTTCATGCCCTTTTAATGATTTAGGCATATGCCATTGGTAATTGAGTTTATAAATATTATGAAACTGTCCTCCACCTGCTGTAATAGTCGGTTGGATTTGGATTCTGAACAAAATCGATGGATTCGGCATGGTGCCTTTATCAAAATCACAGTGCATGGATTCGGCATGTTGCATTTATCCAATTTACAGCGCTGATAAAGTGATGGTAGATACAAAATTCAATAGAAACACATAATGTATGAGAGCTTTCAGAGCTAACACAGTGATGGTAGATAAAAAATTCAGTCCAAGCACATAATGTATGAGAGCTTTCATATTTGATTATTAGATGCTTTTCGTTGCTTCCTCCAACTTAGCTGATTAAAAGTTTTATCTTTTTTCCAGTTTTCATCTTTCTGTAACTTGTTTCGTTCCTTGAACTGTATCAAGGTTATTATTGCAAATAAGTCCTTGGGAAACAAGGGTCAAGGAATTGGTCTAATACTTTGTTTAATCAAAACATGTCTTGTTTTCCTTCCTTTGATCTACATAATTTATGTATCGAGGTTATTATTCCAAAGAAGTCCTTGGGAAACAAGGGTCAAGGAATTGGTGTAATACTTTGTTTAATCAAAACATGTTTTTGTTTTCCTTCCTTTAATCTACATAATTTATCTTATGTACGATGAGCTAAGCTAAACTAAACTAATATATATATATATATATATATTAAAAAATTTAAATATAAAATTTCCCTTCTATTTTTAAGATTTTTTATTTCAACCCTTTAAAACATTTATAATATACTATAAATCTTATATACATCTCATCTCAAAAGTCTGTTCAATATTATGTATATATGTTAGTTTTTAATCAAATCTTTAAAATATTTATAATATACTATAAACTCCATATACATCTCAAAAGTGTGTTCAATATTATGTATATATGTTACTAATATATATCCTATTTTTTGTTATCACTCCGAGAGTTATTCTAGAATGTAAATCAGGTGAGCTTGGTAATATAAAAAAAATTCAAATTTTAATTTTGAAAGATAAGTTTTAGAGTCATAGGGATTTAACTATAAGGAGAGTCAGATTCATCTATTATACACATTCCTAATCATATCCTTTAACAAAAGCGGCCTTAACAACTTCAGATCACATGATAGGTTTGATAAATGAATGAGGAAAAGGAAATATGTGGTTTGAAACTGTTCTAGATACTTCAACCACTTATGAGTGAAATTCTATGTATTAACAAATTCAACATGACCAATGTTCTCATTCAATCATTGTATAAATAAGAGTAAATCAATCATTATGAGTGAAATTCTATGTATTAACAAATTCAACATGACCAATGCAAAGAACAAAGATCTCATTCAATCATTGTATAAATAAGAGTAAATCAATCATTCATTAAACAATAATATATAAAAAAAAACAAAAAAGAAAAACAAAAAATGAAAGGGAAAATATAATCTCCATTAATTCAGAATCACAATTCTAAAAAATACAGAGAAAGAAAAAAAAACACAATGATAACCCTACTGAATTCCTCTTGGTCAAAAGACCCCTCTCCACTAGCTCATTCTAACCCTCTATTAGACTTACAATAGCCTTTTTATATCTTTCACTGTCAATGGCAACACTATCGTGTGCCCTCAAAATGGGGAGACGACATGTGGATAACAGAAAACAACTAAAAAGCTAAAAACTAAGGTAATGTTGGCCACACCCCTAACATTTCTTTATGCTGATGCACTGTCCCTTTTGAGCGCTTCTCTTTGACAGATGGCCCTCCAGCTCATAATTGATTTTCTAACAACTGGGAAGATCATCTTGACACTTGGCAACCACTGATCCTTTGAAACCTCAAGAACAAGAATTCGCAGCACATTCCGTAGCGAACTTTCCATAGATTTATGAAAATCTCATTTAACTATCGACTGTCTCTCATATGCTTTGTTTTCATTTTTTCACTTGAGTTTCTTTTGGAGTGTTCTGGAATCATAGTTAGCCAGTATTTAATCTTTGAATGAATCTTATTTCTGCACACCTAAGAATCTTGTAGAATTCTATTCATCCCAGATTGTAGTAGAGCTTTGTACGTTTTAGGTCTGGACATTTAATATGGACATTGTCTAAGGTTTCAGAAACCATACTCTGCATTTGGATTGTTCAAGAGAACTTCTAGTTTCTAGATTCAATCTCTCTTCCTTTGCGTTTGCAGCAAATCTCTCCCTTTGCTTCTTTCTTGTTGAACAAAACAATTTGCTACATGGAGAGTAACAGTGACACTCTGATTGTGTTTAGTTTTGATCTCACCAACATAGATTGTGACAGTGATCCATGGGTCATCGAGCAGCTTGGAGCCACTCAGCTTTTCCGGTCTCTTCTTCCCACTCTTTCATGGAATACTCTCATGGTAAGCAATTATGATTAGTTTTTCCAACTTTGACAATTTGAAGTATAAATCCTCTCCATCCAGAAATGATAAGAGCAATCGAATTCGCCTTCTCCATGGGGTGAGTGATGATAATATGTTCTTCGTAACAACTATTTGTCAAGCCCATGGCCTCCTCAAATACTTCACTGAAATTATGACAGACCCGACATTTGTCAATAAGACTGGAAGATTGAGGATACAACCTTTTGATCCATTTACTGAATTTGGTTCGATACTGAAATATGACTGTCACTGTTCCTGGAGAAATTGATACACTCAATACCTCCAGCATCAAGATGTGTAAATGAATAGACATAAGCAAGGCATCCTCAATGAACATGCTTTTGACATGTACTGCAAATCGTCAAGTCAATGTCATCTGAATATATAGGCATTTGATACTTCCTCAGCTAACTCATGCGTTTTTTTCGTTTTGTCCTTTTGTGGATTTTGAGAATAACCAATCTATACACCGTTAGTATAAATTTCGACTGCAACCATAGAACTCTGGTGAGGAGATTTCTTCTTAGTTGATCCCTGATGCGAACCGCACTTTTTGCTGCAATTACTCAATAATTTTTCAAAGCCTTTTCAACCGGTGGTAATGCCCCCAATCCTCAAGATGCATTTTTAAGCCTCAATAGGATCCCCAAGAATTTGAGCAATTCGAAGGGTTTCTTTAAAATCTTCAAATTCTTTCCGTGGATCATGAAGCCAGAGGTATTTCTTTCCTTTTTTAGCTTTTACATCATCTCATCTCTTCTCGTATCAGTTGTTTCTTCCATCCCAGGGAAACGACCAACTAGAGCATAGGTCAAGCTGGTGCATATGACTCTTTTCGGGTTTGCCTTTTAAATGCCATATTTATTTGGCGCAACTGATTGTTTAGTCGCTCAAGTTCAAATCTTTTTTGTCTTGCAAATTAATCTTGGCAAAACATGCTTGAAACTAGGTCATTCCACACTAGAATTTGATACCAATTGGCATTCTCTTTGACATTGGGAAACCATATTGACATATGGATGCTCTCTTTATAGCATTTAGTATCCATTCTTGGGCGCTCATACCTGGGCGTGAACCTGACACCTTCCCGTCGACTTTTCGGGCACTTGAAAACTTCACCGAACATCTGTGAATTCGACAGATGGCTACTATGCTCTGCGTTTTATTTATATGAAGGGTTGATATCCCACATTGATAAGGATAAAGACATAATTTTCCTTTATAAGTTCCAACGGTCTACAAAAATTTAAACTTTTGCACTAACTAAACCTTGTAGGATCGTGCTTCCCGACGGCTTGGCTCGACAGCTGTGGGCTTAGATAATTAGAGATTGGGCCTAATATTGTTTTGGCCAAAATACAAAGCACAAGCACGTGGAAAGATAAAAGGACAGAAAGAACCTTTACTTCTTCACATATAAAATTTTGTTCAAGTCACCCCCCTGTTTTTTTCAGATTTTAAAACATAATAATGGTGTGGGCCCAATATTGTTTTGGCCAAAACACAAAGCACGTGGAAAGATAAAAGGACAGAAAGAACCTTTACTTCTTCACATATAAAATTTTGTTCAAGTCACCCCCCCTTGTTTTTTAGATTTTAAAACATAATAATGGTATTAGTGGGTTTAGGCGATAAAAAAAATTGCACTCCCATGTGAAGAAAATAAGTTATTAAGAGGTTATAAAGTCTTAACGAGGCATGGTTTTTGCAGACTCTGATAGGAGCTTTGACACCTATAATGTAGACCAGAACGAAGATTGGGAGATTTGGCGAAAAACCAACAATAAGAGATAATCAAGGATTAATGTGGTGCATACCTCCCTCCTCTTGATGAGTTGAGCGACCTCCCGATCTAAGATCTTCTTAAGACTAAATCGAAACAGTCTTCGATTCCCTGTTGGAAACTTTAAGAATACAATCTACAGGTCTTTGCAAAACTCCACTCGTGTGCACAAGCACTAAGAGCAATTCTTCTTCACGTGACCACGCCTTGTGACCACATGATTATCCTAAAATGTTCGTCATGATTCCACGTATCGGCTATATGGGTCAACCAATTCTCTATACTTCGAACTCTTGAGTCCCTAAATTCCGACAAGGGCCTAGCGCATGCTAGCTCCTCCCTTATCCTTCATGCATATGATCCTTCACTATGACCTGGGACCAATCCTTCCGAGTGCATCGGGATTTCATGTATCGGGAACTCCCGATGCGATTCTCCTTCGTTCTCTCGATCCTCCAATATCCAAAATTGTGAAATATTCGGATCAGATCAACGGTCCACACTAGCTCTCCAGCCAACGTCTGCAATAAAATCGCGATTTCAGGTTTCACGAGTTCTCACAACTCCACCCTTTGACTTTTCCACTCTGTGAGTCAGTGAAATGTTGATCTCTTGCCACGTGTCCCCTCTCAATGGACGGTCCCAGTGATTTCGAGATTTCCCATTTCGGGGTTTCGTGAATTTCACTTTGCTTCTTCCAAATCCTTTGGTTTTGCAAAATTCAGATAACTCCTCGCAATTAACCAGTGTGCCACTTCTCTGAGATCTAACGACTTGAAATATTTTGGCTCCTCCTAAATGGATCTTGACCCTCGATCTTATCCAAACTTCAAAATTCTTTCCTGAAGGATTTCTATCGCTCAATCCTCCATACCTGTTCCTTCTTCGAACTTCAATTTTCTGCGCTCCACCTTTGAGCACTTCAACTCTTCAAAACCTAGAAATTTTTCTAAGTGTTTCCGCTCGAGACTTAAAACCACTACTCCTCCTGAGTTTATGGTAAATAAAACTTAAATCTCGTCCCTAGCACACACACTTGCACTCTATGTCTTTTTCAAAAGACTTTCTGAAAATCTCCTTTAACATCTTTCATATGCTTTGTTTTCATCTTGTCACTTGAGTTTCTTTTGGAGTTTTCTGGAATCCGAGTTAGCCAATATTTAATCTTTGAATGAATCTTATTTCTATGCACCTAAGAATATTGTCGAATTCTATTCATCTCATATTGTAATAGATCTTTGTACGTTTCAGTTCTGAACATTTAATATGGACATTGTTTGAGGTTTCAGAAACCAGAATCTGCATTTGCATTGGTCAAGAGAACTTCTAGTTTTTAGATTCAATCTTTCTTCCTTGGCGTTTGCAACAAATCTCTGCCTTTGCTTCTTTCTTGTTGAACAAAACAATTTTCTACATCGAGAGTAACAATGACACTATGATTGTGTTTAATTTTGATCTCACCATCATAGATTGTGACAATGATCCATGGGTCATGGAGCATCTCAGAGCCACTCATCTTTTCTGGTCTCTGCTTCCCACTCTTTCATGGAATACTCTCATGGTAAGCAATTATTATTAGTTTTTCCAACTTTGACAAATTGAAGTATAAATCCTCTCCATATAGAAATGATAAGAGAAATCAAATTTTCCTTATCCATGGGGTGAGTGATGCTAATATGTTCTTCATAACAACTATTTTTCAAGCCCATGGCCTTCGCAAATACTTCATTGAAATTATGATAGACCCAACATTTGTCAATGAGACTGGAATATTGAGGATATTGCCTTTTCATCCATTTACTAAATTTGGTTCAATACTGAAATATGACTGTCACTCTTCTGGGAGAAATTGATACACTCAATAACTCTAGCATCAGGATGTGTAAATGAATAGATAGAAGCAAGGCATCCTCAATGAACATGCTTTTGACATGTACTGCAAATCCTTCATCCAACGTCATCTGAATATATAGGCATTTGATATTTCCTCAACTAACTCATGTGTTTTTGTATTTTTCCCTTTTGTGGATTTTGCGCATAACCAATCTAGACACTGTTAGTATAAATTTTGACTGCAACCATAGAACTTTGGTGAAGCGATTTCTTCTTAGTTGATCCCTGATGCGAACTACACTTTTTTCTACAATTACTCATTACTTTTTCAGATCCTTTTCAACTCGTGGAAATGCCCCCAATCCTCAAGCTTCCTTTTTAAGGCTCAATAGGATCCCCAAGAATTTTATCAATTCGAAGGGTTTCTTTAAATTATTCAAATTCTTTCTGTGGTCCCGAAGCCCGAGGTATTTATTTCCTTTTTTTAGCTTTGACATCATATCATCTCTTCTCGTATCATTTGTTGCTTCCATCCCATGGAAATGACCAACTGGAGCATAGGTCAAGTTGGTGCATATGACTCTATTCGGGTTTTCCTTTTAAATGCCATATTTATTTGGCACAACTGATTATTTAGTCGCTCAAGTTCAAATATTCTTTGTCTTGCAAATTAATATTGGCAAAACGTGCTCGAAACTTGGTGATTCCACACTATAATTTTATATAAATTGGCATTGTCTTTGACACTGGGAAACCAGATTGACATATGGATGCTATGATTATAGAATTTAGTATCCATTCTTGGGTGCTCATACCTGGGCCTGACCCTGGCACATTCTTGTCGACTTTTCGGGCACATGAAATCTTTTTCGAACATCTACGAATTCGACAGATGGGTGTTATTATCTGCATTTTATTTATATGAAGGGAGGATATCCCACATTGATAAGGAAACAAAACCTTTTAGGATCCTCCTCCTCAACGAATTGGCGTTTGGCACTAGGCTTTGTGTTATGTCTTGGTGTAGGTGTTTGGCTCGAAAAGTGTGGGCTTGGATAATTAGAGATTGTGCTTGTGGGCCCAATAGTTTTTTGGAAAAAATAGAAAGGTCGAGGAAAGCTAAAAGGAAAAAAAGAACCTTTACATTTTCACATATAAAATTTTGTTCAAGTTCCCCCCCACCCCTTTTTATATTTTAAAGAATAATAATGGTATTAATGGGTTTAGGCAATAAAAAAAGATGCACTGCCATTTGAAGAAAATAATTTCTTAAGAGGTTATAAAGTCTTAACGAGGTGTTGTTTTTGCAGACTCTGATAGGAGCTTTGAAACCTATAATGTAGACCAGGACGAACCTTGGGAGATTTGGCGAAAAACCGACAATAAGAGCTAATAAAGGATTAATAAAATAATATGGAGGATATGGGAACGACAGAAGACGTAGAATTTCACAAATCTAGCACAAAATTTGATGAATAACTTTAAATTTTAATGGTGCGCATTTGAGTTCTAACACTGGCTCCAACTGGGATAGAGGCCTCCATGTAAGGCTCCAAGAACCTAACAATTCCAGTCACCTTATCCATTGGGCTATGGAGTCATCTTTGTAAATAACCTCTAAACTTTTCCAAAAACTGTGAATTATTCGAACAACTAACTGATAAACCTGTTGCAAACGAAAGGAAAACAAATGCTCGAGAAGTGAGCTTATTTACTACGCTACCCTACACCTAACCAGATATGCTACTTGGTCAAGTAAAATCAGATTTCCACAACAACCATTCAAGTAATTTGTTGACTGAGATGATATCATCCATACCACTGATCAATAAATAATGACATAAATATAGCAGTAGTGATATAGATTCTTTCATAAAACAAGACTCACCCATGAACGTCGGTGAAATAATGAAATCTGAAATTTTAAGAAACTTTGAAACATAAGACTCTAATAAGGCTGCAAATGGATCCTTAAAACCAAAATCAGAAGCATGCTGATCCACAAAAATTAACTCCTCATCCATGAATGCCTCTCTGCTTTCAAATAGATAACCTTCTTGTTCCCTTGTGAGCAACTCTTGATCATAAAAAATGGCAGTCTCTTCATTTTCAGCATGATGATCACAAGATAATGGTAGAAAAGTTTTAAATCACATTGATAATGATAATCTAGGAACATATAATTAGCTATGCAATCATCAGTTACTATATGCTCAACATGTTTTGAAAACTAATCATAATCTTGACATGCATCCTCGTCCATAGAAAAATATGAAAATACTAAAGACTGATCCAAAAGTAAAACATACTCATAGTCTTGCTTCTCCTCTTGTGCATGCAGATTTTCAAAATATGATTGATCTCAAATACTCTTTCAATCCTGGATGTTCTCTTCGACTTCTTCAACATAGTCAAATATGCATCTTAAAGATGAAGATTTCCTTTCTCTTAGGAGAATGACAAGATCCGCATGCTGATCCATTTCATAGTACACCATGGAAGCAGTTTTGAAAGGTCGGATTTCCACTGGCATGCTATGATAAACATTGTAAAATCTCTTATTGAAGACAACGAAGGATTCTTCTTCCCCTCTCCTCAAAGCATTAAAATTAGCTAAGTATTGATCAAGGGATTTGTTCTCACTCCAACACTTTAAAAAGGCATTGCATAGCTCGATCCAAGAACCAATAGAATCGACTCCCAAAACTTTAAACAACACAACAACATCTCCAAACAAATATTTGGAGAAGAACCTCATTATAACATCATCATGTACTATCTCAAACTGATCAAAAAAGTTCTCAAAGTCTTCCAAATGCCTCTCAGTTGTAACATGATCCTCTCCAGAAAATCGAGGAAGATACTCGTAGAAATCAAGAGGATAAGGACAAAGCTAATATGGCAGCCTTAAAGGTTTAAACATCTTGTCTCTGATTCTAGTTTGAAAACTAGTGGGATGAATATGAGGTTTAACAAGCTGATGGCAAGGTTACACATTAATAGCATAAGGTAATGATATCTCAAAAGACTTTGAATAAGTTTCAAAATCGTCAGGGTTACAAGGGTAATCAAATCTTAGAGGGATTTGAATACAAAGTTCATCCTTATGAATAGGCTGAGGTGAGGATACATGATCAACATATACAACACAAGAAGTATGCATATTTTCTCCTTCCAAGTATGGATATATAAAGGAAGGTTGATGATCATCCGAATAGACAAAGCAGAGGTTAATACTCTTTATACGTAAATGGAAAGAGAGAAATGAGTTGATAAAGAAAAATAAGAGTTCATGAAGAAATATCATCAGATGATACCTAGTCATCCCCTTCTGTATGGTCATCTTTCTGTTAGCATGATCCTTCCTCCAGTGGAGTCTTTGGTGGTGGATTCCTTAGGTAGATAATTATAGTTAATTTATGAGTCCCTCTCTTGTCTACCTGTTGGCAGCCAAATCAATTTTTTTTATGATCCTATAAGCTGCCTACACCTGTGTCTTGCAAACATCAAGTTTTTCGTCGCATTTTTTTTATAGATGACACTTTCATTTTTGTGACATTTGAAAATTTGTCTCCATTAAGTTTTCACGACTGTAAGTGTGAAAACTTCTCCTTTTGAGGTCACATTTCGATCACTATCTGAACTGTTATGATCTTTTGTCGATATTTTCTATTTTGTTTATCGTCATGTGGTTGAAACGACACTTAAACTATGCTCATTGAACATTTTTATATTGATTGCATAACTTGATTTTATTAAGTTTGGAAGACATTGAGCATTTGGATTTACTGTTTATGACTTGCCTAATAATTGATTCTATGAATTACATAATGGTTTTGATTTAATTTTTATATATGTATGATAGGATCCTTATGTTAATTTTTTTTATTTGTTTGGCATGTCAACTATTTGGCACCTTGGTTAAACTTATGAATCAATACATTAGCACATATTTGATTTTGGGTGTTGATTTGTATGTTGGGTGTTTAAACATTATGGCATAGTGTTAGCGCGTATTTGTGTGCCCATTGAATTTGATTAGTTGTACACCTGACTTAATGGATGATCCACTATTATGAATTAAACAGCTATATCGGCGGTTGTACTTTGACCATAATTGTTTTGCATGGCGCTAAATGACTCCACCACCTTCGCATGCTTGCGTTAATGCTTACCCCCTTTTGGCTCGATTCATTGTTGTTGGTTCAGATAGCTCTGTTACTATGTGTTTGAACCCTTCCTTACCATGCATTCAACTTCATGGCACCAGTCATGTGAGTTGAACCCAATGGCAAACAAGCCCTGTTGATGTTTGATAGTGCCCGCCAAGATTTGGCAGACAGTGGGTGGCTTACCTTCGTGGAACGCTTCTATGGTTTTAACCTTTGCGTGGCTCGATAGTTTACCATGACCTTCGATGGCTGTTGAGCCAAGGTCGGCGATATACAATTGGAAATTGATGAACAATTTATTAGTCTTGCTACGGGTTTTCCTTTCACTGGACAACGATGGTCCAAGAATTGCAATGTCAAAGAGGTCCCATGGACACTGCTCTTCCAGTGACGCAAAATCACCTCCTATGATAGATGTATGCCAGTAACCATGCTTAAACAATGTTGGCACGATTTATTAATGATAATCAAATAGTTTATCACCTGTGAGGGTCGATACGGGTTTGTATTCCTACACCACCTGCGTTTGCTTATGGTTTTTACGTGTTATCAGCTCAATATGCCCTATTATTTGCATAGAAGCCTATTTAAAATGTCGAAGAAGTAGAAAAGAAACCAGGCTAATAGTAGCCTTTTTCATTATGGGTTGGTGAAGCTTATTGTTGTCTGTCATTTGAGTCTGCTCGGGGATTTTTGGAGCAATTTCGTTGCTCGGAATGGTTTCAAGAATTCGAACCCTGTACAGGTTGACAAACCTATGGTGAGTGAGGTCAAGGTTGTACCCCCAGTTCCCTACCATATCCTACTGCCTAAACCCTCATCCGACCCTCCTATCGACTTACCCCACGCTGTGGATAAGAGTGTTGAGACTGTAAAGCCTATGACCAAGAAGTCCAAAGCCAACCTTACTACAAATGTTAAAGGGAAGAAGAATGCACGTTTGATTTCACAAATGACAAGGAACAAGCCAAAACCTCTTATTGAGCCAAACCCTATCGTGTTGAGTGAGGACTCCGATTCGGAAGTGGAACGTTTCTTGGCTAGCGAATACCCCTATTCGCAAGGTTTGTCTGCCAAACCCTCGTATGACTTTGTGTCAAACCTACCCCCCTGCCTACAAGACGACCCTAACTATCCAGCCATTAAATTGCCTTGTGAAACTCTCGGTCATATGCCCTAATCCTCCCCTGCTCTGTCTAAACCTACAGTGTCACCCTGTGATCAATGCAATTCATGGTTGGAGCGGTATTATAATGATGTCCCAATACTCCAGTCAAAGATTCAGTCACTAGAGGACTAGATTGCAGCCCTGACCAGTCAAAAGGCCAAGCTACAAGCGACAGATAAGAAGAAAAAGACGATCGGTTCTATCCTATTTAAAAATGTGGAATCAACCATGGTTGTTGTTAATTCCAAGCTGGTATAATTGAGCAGCCTCATCGCTACACAGGTATGGAAAATTTCATTTCATTGTGTAAATAATCTAGGTTCATATAACGATTTGATTTTAGTTTCAAACAGCTCTGTTCACATCATTGAATAGCTCTGTTACATTGCATGCATTCTATATATGGAATGGATTTGAATAAAACAAATTTTGATTCGATATACGATATGGTTATTCCCAGCTTAAAAATCATTAGATTTCGATTGGATTTGAGTGGTGTGTTTTGAGATTTGATTGACTAGTTTATTAAATTAATAGTTTGCCTTCAAATGATTTGGTTTGTATCATGCTCAGATTTGATTTGGTTATGATCCTTGTGCTATAAACGGTTTGATTAAGTTTGATTGTTACAATCTTGCCTGGATTCGATTTCATTATCATTAGTATGCTAGGACTGGTAAGTATTTTGGGAAGATGCTTGTTGTGTCATTTGATTGTTTCCGAGTTAAAGTTAATTGACCCTGTTTCTTTGATGAAAACAATGCTCTCGAATAACCTTCGTGCCCAAATTGGGAAATGAACCCGAATCATAACAATTGTGTGAAAATCTTAGTCAATCGATCCGTTTTTATTCTAAGTTGGCAAATTTGTTTTACGAATCGATTTTAGATTATAATTGATGCTCTGTATTTTAAATTGTGAAATGAATCGGTCAAACTCTGTTACGATTCAAACGATTGTGATAAAAATTGATCGGCCTTGTTTTCTCGCTGTGCAAGGATCAATAATCGAAATCTATGAAAAATCTTTCTTGATTGATCCTGTCACATTTTTGGTTATGTGTCGGTTATCATTTGAATTCGTTCACAGCCTAAATCTTTTTGATTTACAGTTATCGTGATCATCCTGTTCGATGCAAGTATAACAAAGCGTTTTCTATTTGTTATGTTTTTGAGTGAATATAAAAACGATCTTATTCGATTTGTTGAGACACGATTATGATGTTGTTACATGTGATTTCATTTACCCGACTTGTAACGATAATCGAAACAAAATAGCTCTATCTTTGCATTCGATTAAATGAATTGAATCTTGTTACTATATCGTTACAACTATAACAAGTGGTAAATGGTTGTATTGGATTAGATTGTATCACATATGATATGGTTCATTATCGATTTCAATTGGATATGAAACAGTCTTGTTACTGTTCGATTATGCAAGACCTGATTTTATGGTAACAGAAAAACAAAGTATTCCTATCTCTGTGTTCGGTTGAATGACTTTTGATCCTATTTAATGTTGAATGATAAAATCATTTAGTGATTCATTTTAAATGATCATTGGAAGAAATTGGATTTAATTCTTTTAAAAGATTTGATTTGATTTTGATTCTGATTTTGTATGTTATTTTAGATTAGCTACAGAATCAGATGATTATGTAGCTAAGTCTGTAGAGTCAGATTTTTATTATTTTTCTCATAAGATATCTCTCTAACTTGTTATTTTTGGTCCATTACAGGTCAATTCAAAATTGCATTGGATTTGATCAGCAGTTAGAAGATATTTGAAATATTTTGTTTCATTTTAGTTCCTAGTTTAGTTGATTTTGGGAATATCTTCCCAGATTATGTAAACAGTTTGATATTATCCACAGGGAGGTTTTACCCTGTGGAAAGACTTATATATACTTGTTATTTTTGAAATAACATCATCCTGATTCATGGGATAACAAGGATATGGAGTTTTAATACAAACTGAGACAGAATTTGATATTCTGCTACAGCTTTAGCTTTTCATAATATCAATATTTTTGTTCATGTTCTTGTGTATCAATTTGCATTTGGTTAATGACTACTTTAGCTATMTTAGTCTTTTGCAAATGATATGATTTAATCAATATAATCCATATCTGATTTCTTCCAGCACTTAAAAAACATAGCAATTACTTGATTCAGTTTATGAACGAGATATTTCTCTTCTTCATTAATTGGATTATTAAGTATAAGTTTTTGCAAAAAAGGTTTCCCTTATTGCAAAGATTTATAAATCATATAGTTGTTATGATTTTTTTATGTCTTGTTTGTCCTGTAAACAACTCAAAGAGTAGCACAACCTATCGTTTACGAGAAGCTTCTAGATTATCCGGTGCGAGTTTCCTTCCTCCGACCAGCTTCGAGGTCATCATACACAAGACAAATTGGGAGCGTTTCCCGGTCAATTTGTCATTTGTTTGT
>JZKD02S0681144.1:0-15342 GCA_000966675.3 Picea glauca | reverse complement strand
AATTAATAGTTAGTTTAATAATTATTTATTTTAAATTATCCTATCAAAACAACTTTGTTAGGCTAACAAATATTAGAGAATATCACTAACCTTTTAACATTATTCGTTCATTATCATAAGTCTGTTTATTCAGGGATGAAAGGCGGGTAAGGCGTACTCAATGGGTTGAAAAGACAATGGAATGAAGGCGCAAAGGAGGATGAAGGATGCAACAGAATGATGGAGGATCAGGCGAAATGGATGGAGGGGAAAAAGGGTGAACCGAGCCAGACTCGTCATCACGAGAGAAACGCCAAATCAATAGTCGAAGAATTGAGTTGCCTATAATTATAGGACCCCAACAGTTCCCATATTAGGATTGCAACCTTCTTTTTCCACAAGCACCAAACTGCATACCATTTTCCTACAAGGCTTCATCTTGCATACTGCCAACAAATTGTCAGTATTTTTTGTACATCATAATTCAATTGCAATATGTACAAAACCATATGCAGTGAACTTAGAATTGTCTGCACCTATCAATTCAATCATAATTACCAAAGAATTTAATAGAATAGAATGACTCATCATTCTATGCATATACCCGTTCTTAATTAATATATGTAAGTTCCTTTTTCTTTTTCTTAACGGGAAATTTTTTGTAGTCAGTATTCATGTGACTACTTGACTTGCAAATTTCCTGTTGCAATGTCTAGGAACTCCTGAAATGTCCTCAGCTTCATGAATAGCAACATTTCAGCTGTTAGTAACAATTATTTCCATGCAATAATATATATGCATGTACTTACAAAACACATTCAATAATTGCATTTAGTACACAATTCTATCACTTACTATGCATGAGTGGAATTCTCAATGCATACTTATTCAGTGCACCTTGCATTGAATTACATAATGCTCTTTATCTCAGTCATGTATCTCACCATCTATAAGTTGGAATTATGGCCAATGTGTTGACACATTCTCCACACACTTCCTATTGTCTTCCCAATTAATTGGATTCCTTTCTTTTCGACCCGAACACTACACCAAGATCATAATTCTGTGGTGTTCATTAGTGTTAGAAAAAAGGTTGCAGCCCAAGTTTTATTTAAAGGTAGGAAGCTTTTAGTACCTGTGTGGCTCATAACCTTTCCATATCCAACCATGTCCTAGTCTCATACATGACTAGCTTACTGGCATTCATTCCTATAACAAGTTCTTATCTTTTAATTCTTTGGTTATTACCCCACAACCAAATTAACATGACATTCTACTATGTCAGTGTGTGCATTCAAAAGATAAAAAACTTTGAATTAATACGGGCCTCCAACCTTTACCATATCCAGTGGTATGTATTCAAGTGATCTAATCATGTGATTTTATAAAATAAATCTGGCTGAGGAAATTCTTACATAAATTACCTTCAACAATTATGCAAAAAGAGTAATAAAAACTCATACTTGCATGACTTTCATTAATAAATTTGATGTTACCTGTATGGCTAATGGCAGTAGACGCTTTCATGCTTCTTTTATCAAACCTAACCAACCTTCAAGTTTATGTTGCTTCCTTCCATATGTAGCAACATCATCAACAACACTTGAAACATGAAATAATTCTTTTTCTGCTTATGGTTGTTCAACCAACCCTAATTCAACTGCTACTACCACAATTTCAGCAACTTCTTTCCCATGTGCAACTTTTCCTTGCTGATCCCAAAAGTCTTCAATTCTTCCTGGATTCCTGAATTTTATTGTCCTCTCATTGTAGTCACTGTACATGACTATTTTTGTTCTGCACTTTCTATCCAAATCACTCTTGGATGCCTTTGCATTTCTAGCCAATTACTAATGTCGACATCAACCTTCAACTTTATTTTTTTTCTATATCCATCTATCCCAACTAGCTTCAAACTTGACTTACCTATCCAATCTCTAGCATACTGTAAGGATGCACATATGCCCCTTTTTCCAGTTGCATAGAATCAAATGAAAGTCCTTCTTTTACCTTACCATCATAGATTTAGGTGATACCTCCAACCTTTTGGGTTGTCACTCATGGCTCTATGTTACTTAAGATGGATTATTTTCAGGCACCATCTCCTCTGCATTCAAAACCATGCATAGAACTGTTTTCTTCTTCCTAGTTCCTTATTGATTTCTCTTTAGAAGTCATTTCACTTTTAAATTATCCTTGACTTGATATCTCCATGCTCTTATGGAAATACCTTCACACCTTTGAAGTGCATCAACAATCCTCTAGTATTCTAGCTTTCCTTCCTGAAGTGTTGACATGCATTCCTATTAACTTGATATCTATCTCATGATTTCTTCTTCCATTATCTTAGGATGTTCATGGAATTGACTCCATCTAGGATTATTTTTTTTGCTTGTCTACTTTTCATTCTTTCCACCACACATTATGCTGATATTATTTTCAGCATTCCCCTATTACGTGGATCCCTCTTATCCAATTCCTTCATGACCCAATTATATTTCCAGTCATGTTCTCTGAGTAACCTTGGATAGTTAACACCAACTTCTTTTTTGAAGCAATTTGGTTTATCCTTTCCATGAGTGATCATATCAACACTGGTATTAACATGATGAATTATTATTTTCTACTGACTTGACCCATCCGATTTTTCAACCTGACTGGAAAAATCAACTTATGTCATGTCATATTTGATGATCTTCATGCCATGCTTCCACTTCGCACTTTGTTAGCAATAATGGAGGTGCTACCTCCAATATGTAGGACTAATCTTTGGATATGTCACATCTTGTCTCCAAACTCTTTCATATTCCATAAAACCTTCCTTATTCCCATGCGTTACGTCTCCATATGAACTTATGGTTCATGCATTATCATGTATCGCAAATGGATTTCTCCACCTAGAATTCACATTTGATGTGAAAATATTGTCACCAAAAAAAATCCTCTCTCACTTCCTATGATCTAAGATTCTCAATCCTCAAATATGGATGAATACCTGGAATTCTCTTTCCAATATCTTTCCAATGACTGCTTCCTTGCTCAATTCTGAGCTTTGAGCAGAAATCTATGGTCCTTTAAAACTTGTGTTTTTTCTCTAATGCACTTTTTGTGCAATGATCTCTTTTATCTGAGCTAATGGATCTTAGATCTTTGTTGGACCCTATAATAAAGTTCCCAGGTCTTCAGTATTCTTTTGATGCAGGTTTGAACCAGACGAAACCCACTAGATTCCTTCCTAACCCGTTTTTCCTTTTTTAACACATTTTTCAGGCACTGGCCCTTTTTCTTCATCCCTCAATTGCATGTGACCATGGGTTGTGACTCGATGCTATCAGATAGGTTCTTATCCGGATCCTTGAGAGCTTTAGGGCTCCGAAACTTCGGCTTCAGAAGATCTTTCTCCTTCGTTCCTTATTTCTCCCAAACACCGAATTGGTGAACTTCGCGAAGTGGGGTGGATCAACGGTCCATGGCTTCATCAACAACCGATAGTTGGGATTTATTATAGAACTTCGGGCTTATAAAGTTATGGGTTGTCCATACTCTCCAACCTTATGGAGTGCCCAGTTTCTAGACTGTGGTATCAGTTGCCACGTACCTTCTCCCGATCAATTGTCGATATTAACTCTGACCTCCAAGAGTTCTCGACTCAATGCAACTGCAACACAATTCCTCTAGAGTACCAAGTCTCCGAACCTTGGAATCAGGCGCCACGCGTCCACTGGGGCCCCAGGGTTCAATGTTCGAACACTAACATGTCACATCAATCTTTACGTATTTCAAATTGCAGGGGCATGCATCAAAAAATTTGGATTAACATGCCTATTGCCCCGCAATTCCTCGAATGCTGACACGTAACCCTTTTGTAAAACCATGGTTTGGATTGTGGGGCCACCTTGGGGAATTAAATCTCGTGCAACTTGGGTCCCCGCAATGCCTCATGTTCGTCGATCTTGATGTATCGTGATCAACGTCAATGTGGGCCCGTCGTATATTGACCTTTAACTGTGTTATGTAACCTCAGGCCCCAACTAACCATGCTCATACAGAGTGCCACGTGGTGGAATACTAGCGGCTGACATGTGGTCCAATCAGATGGGTGACACGTGTCACGTTCCAAATGGGATTTCAATCTTCCACTAGTTCGAAACCCACTGACACATGGCACACAACCCATGTGTCCACGCCAATCCAAGTGACATCATCATGAATCACTACTTTAGATCTTCAGGGATTCGGAGCTTCAGTCTCCAGGAGTTCTCACCCCATCATACACTAATTTTCCCGAACGTTGAAATCCCGAACAAGCCAATCTACTGACATGTGTCCCTCTTGACACATGGTCCAGATTAACTCTGGACTTCAGAGCTCTAGGAGTTTTCACCCTTCATACAGTGCCCTAACTTCCACCCTTGTCTTGATTCAATGGTTCTGATCCACTTCGGCCCAATCAAACGGTTGATCTCTTCTCCCTAGATCTACGGTGTAGTTCCACTTCGAGGACTTTGGGGCTTCGGGCCTTCGGTCTCTTCTGTTCTATAACATATAACTTCGTTGAAGTCTCTAATTCTGAAGGACTTGTAGGTTAACCCTCCTAAACTTTTCTCCAGATCTGACGGTCATGAATTGTCCTCCTCCTGAATAGATCCTACGACCCACATTACTCTATAGCCCAATACCACATCTTTCATGGTTTTATAATACCACTACACCTCATGAGCTTCGTAACACAACCAAGGTAACCTCTTGGTACTCAGGAATGTTCTGAGGTTCAAAATTTGTTCCTCTTGACACAATTTCCACCTGAAACCTTGGTTCCAATGACCACTTATCCGACCCATCCAGGCTCAGTGCTGAATCCATGGCTATGATACCATTTTGTAACATCCCCAGCCCCCAATAGGTCGGGAAAATCCACTACTCAGACACTTCACTTAGCTCTGATACCATTTTGCAACGTCCCTAACCATCAGCAGGTCGGGAAACGTCACTACAAGACGTCTCTCTTAGCTTTGATATCATTTTGATACCAATTTGTAGCATACCCAACCATAAACTCCTGGGCTATGCCACACATAGATTCTTGCGAAAACATAATACACATCCATGCCACCTCATCCAGGACATGCTACCTCATAGAAATGACAATTATCATGTGCATATATATAAACATAGACATACAACATATTCTGCTAATACACAGATTAATGTGGAAATAATAGTAAGCCTACANCTCATACATGACTAGCTTACTGGCATTCATTCCTATAACAAGTTCTTATCTTTTAATTCTTTGGTTATTACCCCACAACCAAATTAACATGACATTCTACTATGTCAGTGTGTGCATTCAAAAGATAAAAAACTTTGAATTAATACGGGCCTCCAACCTTTACCATATCCAGTGGTATGTATTCAAGTGATCTAATCATGTGATTTTATAAAATAAATCTGGCTGAGGAAATTCTTACATAAATTACCTTCAACAATTATGCAAAAAGAGTAATAAAAACTCATACTTGCATGACTTTCATTAATAAATTTGATGTTACCTGTATGGCTAATGGCAGTAGACGCTTTCATGCTTCTTTTATCAAACCTAACCAACCTTCAAGTTTATGTTGCTTCCTTCCATATGTAGCAACATCATCAACAACACTTGAAACATGAAATAATTCTTTTTCTGCTTATGGTTGTTCAACCAACCCTAATTCAACTGCTACTACCACAATTTCAGCAACTTCTTTCCCATGTGCAACTTTTCCTTGCTGATCCCAAAAGTCTTCAATTCTTCCTGGATTCCTGAATTTTATTGTCCTCTCATTGTAGTCACTGTACATGACTATTTTTGTTCTGCACTTTCTATCCAAATCACTCTTGGATGCCTTTGCATTTCTAGCCAATTACTAATGTCGACATCAACCTTCAACTTTATTTTTTTTCTATATCCATCTATCCCAACTAGCTTCAAACTTGACTTACCTATCCAATCTCTAGCATACTGTAAGGATGCACATATGCCCCTTTTTCCATTTGTATAGAATCAAATGAAAGTCCTTCTTTTACCTTACCATCATAGATTTAGGTGATACCTCAAACCTTTTGGGTTGTCACTCATGGCTCTATGTTACTTAAGATGGATTATTTTCAGGCACCATCTCCTCTGTATTCAAAACCATGCATAGAACTGTTTTCTTCTTCCTAGTTCCTTATTGATTTCTCTTTAGAAGTCATTTCACTTTTAAATTATCTTTGACTTGATATCTCCATGCTCTTATGGAAATACCTTCACACCTTTGGAGTGCATCAACAATCCTCTACTATTCTAGCTTTCCTTCCTGGAGTGTTGACATGCATTCCTATTAACTTGATATCTATCTCATGATTTCTTCTTCCATTATCTTAGGATGTTCATGGACTTGACTCCATCCAGGATTTTTTTTTGCTTGTCTACTTTGCATTCTTTCCACCACATATTATGCTGATATTATTTTCAGCATTCCCCTATTACGTGGATCCCTCTGATCCAATTCCTTCATGACCCAATTATATTTCTAGTCATGTTCTCTGAGTAATCTTGGATAGTTAACACCAACTTGTTTCTTGAATCAATTTGGTTTATCCTTTCCATGAGTGATCATATCAACATTGGTATTAACATGATGAATTATTATTTTCTCCTGACTTGACCCATCTGATTTTTCAACCTGACTGGAAAAATCAACTTTTGTCATGCCATATTTGATGATCTTCATGCCATGCTTCCACTTCGCACTTTGTTAGCAATAATGGAGGTGCTACCTCCAATCTGTAGGACTAATCTTTGGATATGTCACATCTTGTCTCCAAACTCTTTCATATTCCATAAAACCTTCCTTATTCCCATGCATTACGTCTCCATATGAACTTATGACTCATGCATTATCATGTATCGCAAATGGATTTCTCCACCTAGCATTCACATTTGATGTGAAAATATTGTCACAAAAAAAAATCCTCTCTCACTTCCTGTGATCTAAGATTCTCAATCCTCAAATATGGATGAATACTTGGAATTCTCTTTCCAATATCTTTCCAATGACTGCTTCCTTGCTCAATTCTGAGCTTTGAGCAGAAATCTATGGTCCTTTAAAACTTGTGCTTTTTCTCTAATGCACTTTTTGTGCAACGATCTCTTTTATCTGAGCTAATGGATATTAGATCTTTGTTGGACCCTATAATAAAGTTCCCAGGTCTTCAATATTCTTTTGATGTAGGTTTGAACCAGAAGAAACCCACGAGATTCCTTCCTAACCCGTTTTTCCTTCTTTAACACATTTTTCGGGCACTGGCCCTTTTTCTTCATCCCTCAATTGCATATGACCATGGGTTGTGACCCGATGCTATCAGATAGGTTCTTATTCGGATCCTTGAGAGCTTTGGGGCTCCGAAACTTCGGCTTCGGAAGCTCTTGCTCCTTCATTCCTTATTTCTCCCAAACACCGAATTGGTGAACTTCGCGAACTGGGGTGGATCAACGGTCCATGGATTCATCAACAACCGACGATTGGGATTTATTATAGAACATCGGGCTTCAGAAGTTATGGGTTGTCCATACTCTCCAACCTTCCAGAGTGCCCAGTTTTTGGACTGTGGTATCTGTTACCACGTACCTTCTCCCGATCAACGATCGATATTAACTTCGGCCTCTGAGAGTTCTCGAATCAACGCAACTGCAACACAATTCCTCCAGAGGACCAAGTCTCCGAACCTTGGAATCAGGCGCCACACATCCACTGGGGCCCCAAGGTTCAATGTTTGAACACTAACATGTCACATCAATCTTTACGTATTTCAAATTGCAGGGGCATGCATAAATTTTTTTGGATTAACATGCCTATCGCCCCGCAATTCCTCGAATGCTGACACATAACCCCTTGGTAAAACCATGGTTTGGATTGCGGGTCCACCTTGGGGAATTAAATTTCATGCAACTTGGGTCCCCGCAATGCCTCATGTTCGTCGATATTGATGTATCGTGATCAACGCCAATGCGGGCTCATCATATATTGACCTTTAACTATGTTATGTAACCTCAGGCCCCAACTAACCATGCTCATACGGAGTGCCATGTGGCGGAATACTAGCGGCTAACATGTGGTCCAATCAGATGGGTGAAACGTGTCATGTTCCAAATGGGATTTCAATCTTCCACTGGTTCGAAACCCACTGACACGTGGCACACAACCCATGTGTCCACGTCAATCCAAGTGACATCATCATGAATCACTACTTTAGATCTTCGGGGATTTGGAGCTTCAGTCTCCAAGAGTTCTCATCCCAACATACACTAATTTTCCCGAACGCTAAAATCCCAAACAAGCCAATATACTGACACATGTCCCTCTTGATAGACGGTCTGGATTAAATCTGGACTTCAGAGCTCCAAGAATTTTCACCCTTCATACAGTGCCCTAACTTCCACCCTTGTCTTGATTCAATGGTTCTGATCCACTTCGGCCCAATCAAATGGTTGATCTCTTCTCCCTAGATCTACGGTGTAGTTCCACTTCGGGGACTTCGGGGCTTTGGGTCTTCAGTCTCTTTCGATCTATAACATATAACTTCGACGAAGTCTCGAATTTTGAAGGACTTGCTGGTTAACCCTCCCGCACTTTTCTCTAGACCTGACTGTCGTGAATTGTCCTCCTCCTGAACAGATCCTACAACCCACATTACTCTGCAGCCCAATACCACATCTTTCATGGTTTTATAATACCGCTATGCCTCATGAGCTTTGTAACACAACCAAGGTAACCTCTTGGCACTCAAGAATGTTTTGAGGTTCAAAATTTGTTCCTCTTGACACAATTTCCACCTGAAACCTTGGTTCCAATGACCACTTATCTGACCCATCCAGGATCAGTGCTGAAACCATGGCTATGATATCATTTTGTAACATCCCCAGCCCCCAACAGGTCGGGAAACACCACTACTCAAACACTTCACTTAGCTCTGATACCATTTTGTAACGTCCCTAACCATCAGCAGGTCGGGAAACATCACTACAAGACGTCTCTCTTAGCTTTGATACCATTTTGATACCAATTTGTAGCATACCCAACCATAACCTGTTGGGATATGCCACACAGAGATTCTTGCGGAAACATCATACACATGTAGGCCACCTCGTCCAGGACATGCTACCTCATAGAAATGACAATTATCATGTGCATATATATAAACATAGACATACAACATATTCTGCTAATACACAGATTAATGTGGAAATAATAGTAAGCCTACACATACAACATAAACAGGCATTACTCATCAATTATAACACATGTAATAATACACATCATGTAAATGAACATACAAGTGGTACTTATCTTTTAATAGAAGACTACCAACTATGTGCAGACCTTCCACGAACCTCCCAGCCTTAGATCACGCTACTCATCACTCTCAGCAGTGGGTCACCCTCGAGCTGAGACTAAGCTCCACCAATGGAAAATGAATCCTAGACTAGGATGAGCTTATGAAAACTTACACAGTGCAAATGGAAGGGTTCTCTCCAAGAGCCTACTTATGCCCACTACTCATGGACTCTCATTCCCCACGTGCATGTCCCACCCCAAGAGTATACACCTTCACTGTCACATAGTCCATCGACTACTCCACCTCCCTTCTGGGGCTTTAGCAATAAGCCAGACCAGAATTCTCAGAGATTTGTAGCTGGTGCTAGACTCTCTTTAGGAGAAAATCACTTCCGAGCAAACTTTCTCACCTGGAGAGAGTTGCTCACAGGCCTGACAACCTTCCTCTTTGACCACGGGCCTGACCACCCGCTTCTTCAACCAACTTCAACTCAATTCCAGCAAGGTGAGGACAATAACAAGGCTCAATATAGATCAGGGGATGGCAACAACCACAATTCGATAAGGCACAACACGGCTCTGGAAAGTGTAGATATGTTGTGCTTCATAGGAAAACACATGTCAACTTCACGGGTTACTAGTTTCAGAGGTGCGTGAAAGATGCAGAGGTCGCTAATGGAGGCCAAACGAGTTAGGCGAAGGATGGGAGAATGGGGATCGAACCCCCCCAATGCTGAATTTCCAGCTTTAACTGTATGCACCCAGGTCGACACCTGTCTTCCTAGAGCTCCATGCACTCCATGTAGCACTCGTTCCCTTTCCCTGGAACTTAGGATAACTGGGTTTATTTTCCCCACTTTAGTATTTTCATTTTCAGGAATATATTATAATATTCCCTTGGGTTAAGCCCTCTAGATTAGCCCCTCTTTACTAGCCTCTTAGTCCCATCCCTTTCCGTACCTAGTGGACCTTATTCCCCCATCACTCTTTCTTCGTGGTCAGTCTACATGCAACGATGTTTAATTTTTATTAATGATTTTCATAATTACATATACAAAAATCAAGCTTATAGCCTTAGCATCCTAGGCTCTCTGGCCTAATCATCACATAAGCCTCCTAGCCTATTATAACTCAGCTCACCAGCCTAACAAACATGTTTTCATAATTACAATTGGGGCTTTGCCGGAGGATATTACAACAAATCTTGATTGTTGATCTCGAGTTCAAATCAATCTCAGGTGTTGATTCTCTGAACTCTTCCTAGCACCACAACATCCATTAGAATATGAATTTTTCAATCTCAGAGGTCGAATTCAACTTTGCAACTTGTAGATTTACACCCCTTATCATCTCTTTGACTTCCTTGAGGCATTCAAACTTGAAATTCACCCATGAATTTGGGGATTTTGTTCCAACTTCTTTGTTTTTCCCCAAATTCGCACAGACCAAAATCTGCAATAGTGAACTTCACCAATTCACTTTGGCTCTTGGCCCATGCAAGCTTGATTTTCTAAACATAGGCTCTTATACCATAATGTAACGTCCCTTAGCCCAACTAAGGAACATTACGGTGCAAAATGCTCTTAAAATTGAATTTTTTTTATAGCTAATTCAATTTCTTGAAGCTTCCAACTACGATTTACATACATATTTAACTATTGTCTATTACCATAAATTGGATGCATCTACAACATACTAAATTAGACATGAAATGCAACTAATAAACCAACATAACAACATATAAATTCTTCTCAAATACACAGAGTTCATGCAAAACAATTTAACTCATGCTATTCCACCCAACCATAGACTTGCTATTCCAAATCTCAACAACAAGTCACCCCTGGGTTGAGGCTAGTAATCCACAAAAGAGGGTGGTCTTTCACTATTCATTCATATCTCAAAAATCCCACAACCCACCAATATTCTCCTACAACTATCCTGATTTTCCACCATCTCTCTTCCTCTTGACCTGCCCAACCCAAGGAATGTACCACTTCATCGATCCCAGTCCCTTGGGTGTCCTATTCATTTATCAAGGTCTCTCTAACATAGGTAACTAGGAATATCTCAGCTAGGAACTCAAGGGCACTTGTTGTTGGGAAAAAGTACCAACAACAATATCAAACACTTGTTGTTACAATGAAACTCACACATGAGTTCACTCTTCAAGTTTGACAACTTGGATCTTCAATATTCAGCTCCAAAATGCTCCAACATGCTCTATTCGCCCTCCATGGATGTTCCAACTCCAAGGATTTTTTAATGTTCTCCCCTTGTTGTTCATGGACTAAAACGTATTTTCTATAAATTGTTGTATCTACCCATACATATTTCCTCTCCTTTGTATTGCTTGCTCGACTCACACACTTCCCCAAGTTGATTGTACTCATCCCCCCATGTTCCCAATAACTATGAGATGTGACCACTCGCACCCACCCTCTTACATGTATTCAATCATTGGCTTTGGGAACACTCCATCATACATTAGAAGGTTCATATACCAATAGCAATTTCGGGAATATGGGTTGAATTAATATACTCAGGTAATTCCCCCTTGGACCCCTCTAAGACATTCTCCTTGACCTTCCCTTCTCTTGTGGATTAATTCAGCCCCCATATTTGTCTATGTCCCCTTAGCAGCTGGCATCACATTTTATTATTAACGTTTAGAAATACAATTCACACATTACATCGCTTGGTCATCACCGCATATTATATCTACATTAAGCATTAATCAAACTGGGGATTATAGTAGGGATGTTACAAAGCATTCATTACAGAGTTTGTTGTTTGTGTCCTTACCATTAGATTAATCCTTAACAAGTTATATCCCATTCACATGATCCTTTCCTACACCACCATTTCCATGTGGGTGTTGATTGGAGGATGTATGCCCTTCATTGCATCCTTGAAGGAGCGCGAGTCAACATGTATCTAGGAGAGCATTGTCATGCTATCATGGGGAGAAAACAATAGGTTCACAATTCTACCTATAGCGAGTGTTATAGAAAATTTTTCCTCACCCCATGCAACTTGCTTGGATGGCCTTTCCATTTCTCTATGCAGACTTGAAGTCCCTTGTTATACCTTCCAGAGCCAAAAAAATCATATTTTCCCACATATGCATGCCCTACCAGTTAGATAGCATGTGTATATGTAGGTTGCACCACTACAGCCTGCGTACATCAAGTTTGGTGCTCAAAATTAAAAATTGTGTCGGGTTTCCATGTCACATCACATGATCCATGATCCTTGACCTTCCATATACTGGAAACGTTCCAACTTGGCCCTTCAGTTCCACTTGAAGGCTATAAATTGAGCCATATCCAAGTCGTGGAGGGGGAAAGAATTCAACTTTTGAGAGCAAAGATACTTTGGAGAAATTTTCACTTCATATTCAGTTTGCATCCGTTTATGCTTTAAAGTCTGAACTCATTTTTCAACCTCCAAGCTCTTCCTTCTTTAATGGAGTACCTAATTGTTTCCTTTATATGAGCTTGCCTTTGGTGGAGGATTGAAGTGGTTGAGGCCAAGCTGGAAGGGACTTAGTTTCTCAGTTCTGAGATGTGCCAACACAAAAAAAAATCACCTATCTACTTCTGTTGATTATTTTAATAGAAATACTCTTTTCTCATCCAATTGATATCTTGAAAATATTTGAATTATTATTCCATGGGCATATTTGTCATGAATGTTAATGGATTATGTTATTTTATATGCTAAAATTATATATTATCACCATATGCTTGCGTATCTTGGTTGTTGAGGACAAGTTGCAGGTATAAATATTTGAGTTGTGTGCTCAACGATGGTCTTCATCGAATGTTCGAACGAGGTAGGCTCTTGATCTTGTCTTGTTAGCATTCTCATTTATATAACATACTTGGGATTAGAGTTTATTTCTGCAATCATTCTGTCTTTTGTGCTTTATCCCATGCCATAGAAAGATTTTACTCGTATGGTATGGGGTAAACTACAATAGATGGAATGAATGCATGGGCTAAGTTGAAGAAATTCATAAAAACCTAAAACTAGAAAGGTTACAGAGCACAAGTTCCAGAGCATTTTCCATATTTCTTTGTTATCATCCTTTTTTTAAATTATTTAAGGCATCTTTTTATTTTTTCTTCTTAATTTATTTCTAGGTTTTCTTGAAAAATAAAATAAAAGGAGGGTGTCATGCCATTTATTTACTTATTTATATATTATCTGTTTTTTTAAATAAATTTAAAATGTAATTTAAATTTTATTTTATTTTATTTTAAAAACATGTTTTTCTCCTCGTTTTTTTCTTAACTCTTTTTATTT
The DNA here is from genome assembly GCA_000966675.3 of Picea glauca. NCBI lineage: Eukaryota > Viridiplantae > Streptophyta > Pinopsida > Pinales > Pinaceae > Picea > Picea glauca. Next base: position 1,693 of record JZKD02S0681144.1, on the reverse strand, counting down.
TCTGCCATATTTTTATTTATGTATTCCATTTTTTTCTCTTTTAATGATTTTTTAGAAAAGTGTGAGGATTTTAGGTCAATGGCTTCAAAACTATTGCAATTTTAGACCTGTAAAAAAGGGTGCAACTGGGAGCACCACTTTTTAATTCGAGGATTGATTTTAGTATTTTAGTTGTAATGATCTCAGTTATTAAGGCCATGTTTTTGAAGAAGTTATAATTTTAACCTCCGATTCAAAAAAAAAAGTTGATGTTTTTTAATAAGTTGTAATTTTGTCAACAAAGTGTTGCCACGTTTGTTTCCTGCAACAAAAGGAGTCATCTAGTAGGGGTAACTAGGTTGGCTTGTAATAATAGAGAATTCAAAATTTGAGTTTAACGAGTTATCTCCCATGATATAGGTTGACTTATTTGCTACGTAGATAAAATAATTGGAGTTTTTTCTTAAGGGATCATATACAAAATTCATAAAAATTACATAAATAAATATAAAATAAGAGTTAGTGTCACGTTCCATTTCCACCTTCTTCTTGCACATTGTCGTGGGTGTTTTACACATGTTGATATTTGACAATAAATTTGGCCATAAACATATTTGGCAACCATAATAAGGGTTCTGCTATCCCCATCACTTGTTTTGTGGGTTTTTTTACTTTATTTTTGTTTATTGCCTTATAGTGTGTGCTCTCTTGTTTTTACTTCTCGCTTGCCATTTTTTTATTGCCCTTCATGTCATCTTAAAATTTTGGGGGCTTTATAAGTGATTTGCACATGACCTTACCCCTTGTCACTAAACCTAGATTGGATTTTTACTCATTTGTGGGTTAAATATTTTGAGTCAAGTCCTAGACCTTATTATTATAATTATTGCCATGCATGAACAATGAGTTAACAATCTCCAGGTTCTATTCCAGGAATATAGACTAGTTGACATTATGTTGCAAGAAAGGTTTAATACTCTGAGATGAGTTTATTAATCTATGTTGGGTCACTTGATTATGATTATCATTGATAGAACAAAACTCGATTTAATCATTAATTTGACTACCCAATATAGCATATTTATCCAGTTCTTTGGTCTTGCTTTGTATATAATATATAATAGAGTCAATTGAACAGTTTAAAGAGACTTGGGAAATTTTGGTGAATGCAGTAGAATTAGAGATGAAATATAAAACCTTGAACCTAGACACGTCTTTAGGAGTGATATTTAGTGGATTGATGTGACTCATATGAGAGGGTCCCATTGGTTAAGTCTCTTGATTTTGAAGCCTTATCTCAACTTAGAACAAGGGGGGGAGTTCTTATCTATTGGAAAGTTTTTATGGAGGGTAAATATTCCTTTTCAAAGTCTAAATATGAAGTTACTAGTCCTTCCTTCTTCTCATATAATCCCAACCTAACTACTCAATGGGACCCAAGGGTCCACCTCCTCCTCTTTTAGTTCTCAAATCTCTACTAGTCAACATATTAGGAGTAAGTTTAACAACGATATTTTATTGGCATATTTCACTAACTCGAAAAGGATTTTAAGAAGTATGACTTATTCTGATATGAAACAAATCTTAGTGCCAAAACTGGGGGTGTCAGTAGCACTATTTTCAATAAATTTGTCCTAGTTAGAGATAGGCATATGAATGTCCATACTTGAAGTTTTTGTTTGAATTCAATTATGTTTCTTATGTCTATACTAGT
>JZKD02S0681143.1:249568-263474 GCA_000966675.3 Picea glauca | reverse complement strand
GTTTTCTTACACCACCTTCGTTTGCTTATGGTTTTTATGGGTTATCAGCTCAATATGCCCTATTATTTGCATAGAAGCCTGCTTAAAATGTCAAAGAAGTACAAAAGAAATCAGGCTGATAGTAGCCTTTTTCATTATGGGCTGGTTAAGCTTATTGTTGTCTGTCATCTGAGTCTACACGGAGAATGTTGGAGTGATTTCCTTGCTCGGAATGATTTTGAGGATTTGAACCCTCCTCAAGTTGACAAACTTGTGGTGAGCGAGGACAAGGCTGTACCCCCAATACCATACAACATCCTGCTACCTAAACCCTTGACTGACTCACTTATTGACCTACCCCACTCTGTGACTAAGGGTTTTGAGACTCTTAAGCCTATGGGAAAAAATCCTAAGGTGAAACCCACTGCAAATGCCAAAGGGAAGAAGAATGCACGTTTAATTTCACGAATGGAAAGAAATAAGCCAAAACCTCCTGTCGATCCAAACCCTATCATGTTGAGTGAGGACTCTGATTCGGAAGTGGAGCGTTTCTTGGCTAGCGAATACCCCTATTCGCGAGGTTTGTGTGTCGAACCATCGTATGAATTTGTGACAAACCTACCCCCCTGCCTACAGGATGACCCTAACTACCCAGGCATTAAGCTGCCTTGTGAAGCCCCCAGTCATTTATCCAAACCCTCTCCTGCTCTGTCTAAACCTACAGTGCCACCCTGTGACCAATGCAGCTCTTGTTTAGAAAGATATTATCTGGATGTTCCTATTCTATAGTCAAGAATTCACTCTTTGGAGGACCAGGTTGCACTGGTTACCAGTCAAAAGGCTAAGCTACAAGCCACTAATAAGAAACAAAGGACGACAGGCTATATCTTGTTTAAAAATGTGGAATCAGCCACAACGGTCATGAATTCTAAGTTGGCATAATTGAACAGCCTTCGTCATCACACAGGTATATTTTATCACTTGTTTATATAACGAATTCGAATTCAGTTTTGAATAGCTCTATTTACAACATTGATTGGCTTTGTCACATTGTATGCATTCTATACATAGATTTGCTTTGATTAAATGGAAGTTCGTTTTCCCAGTTTAGCTTCCATTGGATTTTCATCGATTTGATTGATCTTGGTGTGGATTTGATTTGTTTGATTGAGTTAAAATAGATGCTCTACTGTCAATTGAAGTCGTTTGTACCTATTCTAGACAGGATCCGTTTCTCATATTCAATTTTGAACACAATCACATTTCAATTCGATTTCGTTTTAATGTATACACTATGATTGGCAACAATTTTGATATGGTCAATTGTTACGGTTTTATGTCCCATATGACTTTCGACCAACAGGAATACAATTCAGATCATTTTCAATATGAAATCATGAATAGATTCAATTCATAACGACTATGCTAAAAACCCAACCGGTTAATTCGCATTGGTTTACTGTTAGCTCGACCATGTTATCAGTTGGATTCATAATGGAAATGGATACTCTGTTTGAATTTGATTCATAGGACAAGATTGACTATATCCAGATTCACGATTTATTTCTATATTAAACTCAGTTGTGATCTATTTGAAATTAATGATTTAGTTCAATACCAATCGAGATTATTTTCCCAGTTTGCAATTATAACTTCTGTTGATTCTATTAAGATTGTGATCACAATTAATCGATCCTATCTGTTGACTGTGCAAGGATCAATGATTGAAATCTATCACAAATTTGGTTGGGTTGATGCTGTTATGTATGATTTCATTTACACATAATCAAAACAGTCTTTACATCTGTGTATTCGATTAAACGATACAAATCTTTTTGCTACATCATTATAGCTATAACGAGTGGAAAATGGTTGTGTTGGATTAGATCGTATCACATACAATCTGACTCATTATCGATTTCAATTGGATATGAAACAGTCTTGTTACTGTTTGACCTAATTTTATGGTAACATAAAAACAAAGTATTCTTACCCCTGTTTTCGATTGAATCACTTTTGATTCTGTTTAATGTTGAATTATAAAATCATTTGAAGCTTGAATGATTCGTTTTAAATGATCATTGGAAGATAATTGGATTTAATTCTTTTAAAAAATTTGATTTGATTTCAATTTTGATCCTGTATGTTATTTTAGACTAGCTACAGAATCAGATGATTCTGTAGCTAAGTCTGTAGGATTAGATTTTTATTGTTTTGCTAATAAAATATCTTTCTAACTTGTTATTTTTGGTCTATTACAGGTCAATTCGAAATTGCATTGGATTGGATGAGTAGTTAGGGGATATTTGAAATATTCTGATATCATTTTAGTTTTTTAGTTTAGTTGATTTTGGGAATATCTTCCCAGATTATGTAAACAATTTGATATTATCCACTGAGAGGTTTTACCCTGTGGAAAGACTTATATATACTCATTATTTTTTTGTAATAACATCATCCTCATTCATGGGAGAACAAGGATAAGGAATTTTAATACAGACTGAAACAAAATTTGATATTCTGCTACAACTTTAGCTTTTCATAATATCAATATTTTGTTCATGTTCTTGTGTATCTATTTGCATTTGGTTAATTACTACTTTAGCTATCTTAATCTTTTTGCAAATGATATAATTTAATCAATATAATCCATATTTGATTTCTTCCAAGTGTGTAGAAAAAACATAGCAATTGCTTAATTCAGTTTGTGAATGGCAGATTTCTCTTCTTCATAAGTTGAATTATTAAGTATAAGTTTTTGCATAACAGGTTTCCCTTATTGTAGAGATTTATAAATCATATAATTGTTATGATTTTTTATGTCTTGTTTGTCCTGTAAATAACTCAAAGAGCATTGCAGCCTATCATTTACGAGAATCTTTTGGATCAACCGGTGCGAGTTTCCTTCCTCCGACTAGCTTCGAAGTCATCATACACAGGACAAATCTGGAGCATTCCAGGTCAGTTAGTCATTTGTTTGTTTAGTACATTTATTAGTAGTTTAGTTTAGATATAAGTTTAGTTAGATATATGTGTAGAATTAGTATATTAGATTGTTTAATTTCAGTAAGTTTTACTTCTTAGTTATAAAAATAAAAAAATCAACAAAATATCTCTCGTTGTCTAAGGGCAGAAATCAAATGAGTTTTATAGGTTTTATTCAAATCTGCAAGTTGTAGATATTGTATATTTGTGAATAAGTTGTAATTCAATTAGTAATTAGATAATTAATTATTAGAGTTAGTGTAATAGTAATTAGTAGTTTGTATATAGAATAGTTAGAGTAGTTTATATTTAGTTTTAGTTTAATTTATTTAGTAGTTATTTTTTATTAGATTAGTGTATTAGTTTGTTTTATTTAGTTTAGTTAGTTTAGTTTCTTGTATTTAGTTTTAGTTGGATTAGTTAGTTTAGATGAGTTTCTCTTTGGTTTTCTTAGAACCTTAGAACGGCCAACGGAGCCGTTAAACCCGTCAGGGTGGTCCATTCCAAACGGCTTGTGTTATTTAGACAACCCCGGACCGGACCAGAGGGCATCAAATTTACTGTGTTTGCCTTTTTCCTGCCTGGGTGCATCCCATTTGAGCACCAGATCACCGTTCTCAAATTCTTTCTTTTGGCTCTTCCTGTCAAAAGCCTGCTTAATCTTCTGCTGGTGATCATAGTCCCTAGACATGACCTATTCTCTGATCTACTGCACTTCCACCATCTGATGAATCCTTCTAACTATATGGTTAGGTTCTCCTCCAAAGTCCTAGAGGAAATTCGCCACAGATAAGGCGAGCTGAGTAGGGAAAACGACCTCTATCCCGTAAACCAGTTGGAAAGGTGAGATGCCCAGGGATTTCTTTGTTGTCACCCAATCAACCCATAGAGAAAATTTGAGCTTTGAGTCGCATGCCCTTTTATTATCTTCCAATAACTTCTTAATGAGATTGATCAGACTTTTGTTGGAGGACTCTGCTAGTCCATTTCCTTGAGGATAATAGGGAGTAGAGTGAATCAGTGAAATCTCAAACCGTTCACAGAACTTGACTAGAGGTTCAGACCGAAAGGGGGAGGCATTATCAGTGACAATTCTGCTGGGGCAACCAAATCTGGCTACAATATCTTCTAGGAAGCTAATAATCACTTTGTGAGAAGTGCTTATGGTAGGGACAACTTCTATCCATTTGGTGAAATAGTCGGTAGCATTCAGAATCCATCTGTGCTGGACACTTGAGGGAGGATGAATTTCTCCGATGAAGTCCAATCCCCACTGCTGAAAGGGTGCTGAAACTACCACAGGCTTTAATGGCAGGGATTTGAGCTGCTTCTTTCCTGAGAACTTCTGGCATTTGATGCAAGCTCTGATTTCTCTGCAGACATCAGGAAATAAGGTAGGCCAGTAATACCCAGCCCGAAGGATCTTGTGAGCTGTGGTCTTCCAGAAATGATGACCTCCGCAGAGACCTCTATGGAAATCGAACATAACCTTCTGGGCTTGCTGCGGGTCCAGACACCTTAGTAATACCCCTAGAGGGTCTTTCCAGTACAAGGCGTGGTCAATGAGGCAATATCTGACCGCTTTGAGATTTAAAGCTTTGGCCTTACTTTTTCCCAATCCATCAGGGGGCTTTAATTCTTGTAGAAAATACAAGATATCCTTGTACCAGGGGCATGATGCTAGTGATAGGGTGCCTTGGAAATTCTTGTTGGACTGCTCAGCTTGCTCATTGATGAAGTTAATTCCCAAGGCCTTGCAATTGGATTCAGCCAACAACTTGGCCAAACCCTGCCCCTTTATCAACTTAGTGGGCTTAATCTCCAGATCAAACTCTAGGATCTTGGTGATCCATTTACCTCTCCTCCCATCTATGTTAGGTTGTATAAGAATGTTCTTCACAGAGGTTAAAGGGACATATGCAGTGATCTTTGAGTGCAAGACATAGATCCTGAAAGCTTTGAGAGATTTCACCAATGTATAGGCCCGCTTTTCCATGATTTCATACCGGAGCTCTGCATCTCTTAATTCCCTGCTGTAGAAGGCAATAGGTTTCTCTTGCCCTTGATCATTTTTCTGCAACAACATTGCTGCTACTATATCAAAGGAAGCAAAATAAAATATCAGAAAATATTTGGAATAATCAGGGCTGATTAGCACAGGTGCCTCAGTCAATGCCTTCTTTATTTGGACAAAAGATTCCCTGGGTTCAGTGGTCCATTTTACTTCATTTCCCTTCCTGAGCATGGTTGTGATGTGTTTCACTAGCTCGACAAAGTTTGAGATGAATCTCCTTAGAAAATTAATCTTCCCAAAAAATGCCTGAACCTCTTTTTTAGATCTGGGAAGTGACAGGGTCTGAATTGATTCCACCCTGCTAGGATCAATTCTCACCCCCTCTGTTGATAATATATGGCCTAATAGCTTCCCCTCCTTCATAGCAAACAATGATTTCTTGGGGTTTAAGGATAGACCATACCTCCGACACTTCAGGAAAACCTTCTTCAAGTGGCAACAGTGCTCCTTGTCTGTCCTGGAGAAGACCGTGATGTCGTCCAGATAAATTACTACAAATTGGTCCTTCTCTCCGATGAATGCTATGTCCATGGCTTGCTGAAATGTTGCTCCTGCATTCATCAATCCGAAAGGCATTTTGGCATACATGAATGTGCCCCAAGGAGTGGTGAAGGCTGTTTTTTCCTTGTCCTCAGGNTTCTTCATAAGTTGAATTATTAAGTATAAGTTTTTGCATAACAGGTTTCCCTTATTGTAGAGATTTATAAATCATATAATTGTTATGATTTTTTATGTCTTGTTTGTTCTGTAAATAACTCAAAGAGCATTGCAGCCTATCATTTACGAGAATCTTTTGGATCAACCGGTGCGAGTTTCCTTCCTCCGACCAACTTCGAAGTCATCATACACAGGACACATCTGGAGCATTCCAGGTCAGTTAGTCATTTGTTTGTTTAGTACATTTATTAGTAGTTTAGTTTAGATATAAGTTTAGTTAGATATATGTGTAGAATTAGTATATTAGATTGTTTAATTTCAGTAAGTTTTACTTCTTAKTTATAAAAATAAAAAAATCAACAAAATATCTCTCGYTGTCTAAGGGCAGAAATCAAATGAGTTTTAYAGGTTTTATTCAAATCTGCAAGTTGTAGATATTGTATATTTGTGAATAAGTTGTAATTCAATTAGTAATTAGATAATTAATTATTAGAGTTAGTGTAATAGTAATTAGTAGTTTGTATATAGAATAGTTAGAGTAGTTTATATTTAGTTTTAGTTTAATTTATTTAGTAATTATTTTTGATTAGATTAGTGTATTAGTTTGTTTTATTTAGTTTAGTTAGTTTAGTTTCTTGTATTTAGTTTTAGTTGGATTAGTTAGTTTAGATTAGTTTCTCTTTGGTTTTCTTAGAACCTTAGAACGACCAACGGAGCCGTTAAACCCGTCAGGGTGGTCCATTCCAAACGGCTTGGGTTATTTAGACAACCCCGGACCGGACCAGAGGGCATCAAATTTACCATGTTTGCCTTTTTCCTGCCTGGGTGCATCCCATTTGAGCACCAGATCACCGTTATCGAATTCTTTCTTTTGGCTCTTCCTGTCAAAAGCCTGCTTAATCTTCTGCTGGTGATCATAGGCCCTAGACATGACCTATTCTCTGATCTACTGCACTTCCACCATCTGATGAATCCTTCTAACTATATGGTTAGGTTCTCCTTCAAAGTCCTAGAGTAAATTCACCACAGATAAGGCGAGCTGAGTAGGGAAAACGACCTCTATCCCGTAAACCAGTTGGAAAGGTGAGATGCCCAGGGATTTCTTTGTTGTCACCCGATCAACCCATAGAGAAAATTTGAGCTTTGAGTCGCAGGCCCTTTTATTATCTTCCAATAACTTCTTAATGAGATTGATCAGACTTTTGTTGGAGGACTCTGCTAGTCCGTTTCCTTGAGGATAATAGGGAGTAGAGTGAATCAGTGAAATCTCAAACCGTTCACAGAACTTGACTAGAGGTTCAGACCGAAAGGGGGAGGCATTATCAGTGACAATTCTGCTGGGGCAACCAAATCTGGCTACAATATCTTCTAGGAAGCTAATAATCACTTTGTGAGAAGTGCTTATGGTAGGGACAACTTCTATCCATTTGGTGAAATAGTCGGTAGCATTCAGAATCCATCTGTGCTGGACACTTGAGGGAGGATGAATTTCTCCGATGAAGTCCAATCCCCACTGCTGAAAGGGTGCTGAAACTACCACAGGCTTTAATGGCAGGGATTTGAGCTGCTTCTTTCCTGAGAACTTCTGGCATTTGATGCAAGMTCTGATTTCTCTGCAGACATCAGGAAATAAGGTAGGCCAGTAATACCCAGCCCGAAGGATCTTGTGAGCTGTGGTCTTCCAGAAATGATGACCTCCGCAGAGACCWCTATGGAAATCGAACATAACCTTCTGGGCTTGCTGCGGGTCCAGACACCTTAGTAATACCCCTAGAGGGTCTTTCCAGTACAAGGCGTGGTCAATGAGGCAATATCTGACCACTTTGAGATTTAAAGCTTTGGCCTTACTTTTTCCCAATCCATCAGGGGGCTTTAATTCTTGCAGAAAATACAAGATATCCTTGTACCAGGGGCATGATGCTAGTGATAGGGTGCCTTGGAAATGCTTGTTGGACTGCTCAGCTTGCTCATTGATGAAGTTAATTCCCAAGGCCTTGCAATTGGATTCAGCCAACAACTTGGCCAAACCCTGCCCCTTTATCAACTTAGTGGGCTTAATCTCCAGATCAAACTCTAGGATCTTGGTGATCCATTTACCTCTCCTCCCATCTATGTTAGGTTGTATAAGAATGTTCTTCACAGAGGTTAAAGGGACATATGCAGTGATCTTTGAGTGCAAGACATAGATCCTGAAAGCTTTGAGAGATTTCACCAATGTATAGGCCCGCTTTTCCATGATTTCATACCGGAGCTCTGCATCTCTTAATGCCCTGCTGTAGAAGGCAATAGGTTTCTCTTTCCCTTGATCATTTTTATGCAACAACACTGCTGCTACTGTATCAAAGGAAGCAAAATAAAATATCAGAAAATCTTTGGAATAATCAGGGCTGATTAGCACAGGTGCCTCAGTCAATGCCTTCTTTATTTGGACAAAAGATTCCCTGGGTTCAATGGTCCATTTTACTTCATTTCCCTTCCTGAGCATGGTCGTGATGTGTTTCACTAGCTCGAAAAAGTTTGAGATGAATCTCCTTAGAAAATTAATCTTCCCCAAAAATGCCTGAACCTCTTTTTTAGATCTGGGAAGTGACAGGGTCTGAATTGATTCCACCCTGCTAGGATCAATTCTCACCCCCTCTGTTGATACTATATGGCCTAATAGATTCCCCTCCTTCATAGCAAACAATGATTTCTTGGGGTTTAAGGATAGACCATACCTCTGACACTTCAGGAAAACCTTCTTCAAGTGGCAGCAGTGCTCCTTGTCTGTCCTTGAGAAGACCGTGATGTCGTCCAGATAAATTACTACAAACTGGTCCTTCTCTCCGATGAATTCTATGTCCATGGCTTGCTGAAATGTTGCTCCTGCATTCATCAATCCGAAAGGCATTTTGGCATACATGAATGTGCCCCAAGGAGTGGTGAAGGCTGTTTTTTCCTTGTCCTCAGGCATGACTGATATCTGATTGTAACCAGAAAAGCCATCAATCATGAATATTCTAGATGCACCAGTGACCTTCTGCAATATGTGTTCCATGTTGGGCATGGGATAATTGTCTTTTCTTGAGCTCCTGTTCAGGTTCCTGAAGTCGACACAAAGCCCAACTTCTCCACTTTTCTTTCTTACTGGGACCAAATTGGCCACCCACTCGGAATATCTTAAGGGAATGATGATGCGGGCCTCTAATAGCTTCTTCACTTCTTTCTCCATGACAGGCAACAACATGGGATTTATCTGTCTTAGTTTCTGCCTAAACAACTTAGCCTCTTCCTTCAATGGAATCTTGTGTTCGATGATTGATGTGTCATATGTCTTGAGGTCATCGTAGGTCCACGTATACACATCAACAAACTCCTTCAGCAACTCAGTATATCCGGCCCTCTGTCCCTCGGTCAAACTCCTTGACAACCTGACAAACTTAGGCTCCTCTGGTGTGCCTATGTTGCACTCAGTCGTGTCAGCATCATCACCTAAAACTCTCCCCTTTACTGCCACATCGTTCCCATCAAACAATCTCTCTAATGGGACCAGTCCCCTCGAAATGTAATTGCTTGACAGTTGGATAATCTGATGATTGGATATTTTATTTAAAATCTCACCAGGGTGAGGGTCCCCTTCCACGTCAGGATCTTTGTCAATGTGCAATGCCGAAAACTCATCAACAGATTGGAGAATTTTTTTGAATTGCAAATCATCTTCAAATACCTTCCAATGCTTGACATTGTCTGGTACAGAGGGTCTGTATTTTATTTCAACATTGTATCTGACAGTGGGCAGCATGGGAACCTCAAGCAAACTAGTTGTGATAGCTAAAAAGTTGGTTGAAGCATTTTCCTCCCTTAGAATGAAAGAAATGTTAAAAGCCAAGAAGAAATTATCCACTAGGTCCCATACCTCATTCCTGTAATTCTTGAGCCGAGGATGCTTGGCCTGGTAAACATTTTTTACCTGCTGGATGATCAACTCTACATCTCCAAACACAACCATTTCCTTTATTCCCATTTCCTTTGTAGCCCTCATACCCAGAACAAGAGCTTCATACTCTGCCACATTGTTGGTGACTTCGAATTCCATCTTGTATGACATAGATATGGTCTCTTGACAAGGGGACATGAATACCACCCCGACACCTGCACCTATACTGGAGGAAGCTCCATCAAAGAACATCTTCCAAACAGAGGTGGTTGGAGGAGGCATCCCCGGATTAAGAATGGGCTGTTTTCTGATCTGTAAAGGGGCCTCAGGAGTCTCAGTGATCTGTAACAAAATAGACCCTAAGTTAGTGTCAAGTGCAAATATGGGGTGATTAGTGGGGTTCGCTTCATCACTGACAATATAGGCTAGCTGGGATTCTCTGTACAATCTCCTGTGTTCCCCTCCAAAAACTGGAATGGTGGCATATGTGAGATCCATCTGTAACGTTCCTCCAAGTCTCTTAATCCAAGACCTTGACAACAGCATGCCAAACTTGGGGGTAACATCAGCTACCACAATATCTATGACCACACTCTTCATGGGTAGCTGAAACAAAGAAACTACCAGGTCCGTGATGACTCCCAAACATTGCACCCTCCTGGAGTCAAAAGAATAGAGGTCATGATAGGTTCGGGTGACTTCTAGCCCTAGCTCTTCCATGACGGTTTTGGTCATGAGGTTGTGAGAAGCCCCATAATCCATTAAACAATTGTGCAACACTTTATCATGTATGTTCAGGGACGTGTAGAAAGGGGGGGATGAGTCATCTCTATCTTCCACCATGGGGCCTAGGACAACTGCTGGCTTTTCATCTTGGAGGTTTATGGAGTCTATGGGAAGGCATGAGGCTTCGGACTGTAAAAGCTCAGAGAAGAATTTTTTTAATTCTCCATGTTTAATTAGCTCGGTGAGGGGCATAGGGATTCTGATATTTTGAATTTCATGCTCGAAACTAAAAGAAGATGTAAACCTTGGAATTTCTCTTATTTCAGGGACATGATTGTGGACAATGGGAGAGATGGGTTGAGATTTTTTACCTCTGTGACTGTCTGCTACTTTATTAGCAGGCTTCTCTGCTCTAGCGGACTGCTCAGGAATATCGGGTGCTGTTGTCCTTTTGTCGGACCTCAGGTTGTACCTACCTTGACCACCGCCAACCTTATCTCCTTTGCTTAATTCATTTAGTTGACTGTCCATGAGAGACTCCTCATATGATGATTGGGTGAGATGAAGAAAAGGAGGAGTGTCCCCAAAGCAATGGATTTCAGGATCCAGCTTGTCTGCTTCCCTTTCTTCATCTTCGACCACAAAATTGTTCTAAAAAGGGGCCTGGATTCTTTGGTCTTCTCTATCTCTTCCTCTTTCCTTTTGCACATTTGGGGGAGAAAAATTGCTTGGCCTTCTGAAACCTCCCTTGTTTTCGGAGTTATGGGGACCTTTGTATGATTGCCTCCCTTCCACCCTCATTCTCTCCATCTCTGCAGACAGATACTTCACCATCCTGGTCAATTCATCCACCTGAGGGTGGGGCACCAATGTGCCAGAGGTTGAGGCTTCAGATTTTCCCTTTCTTCTGTCTGCGTCGGCCTTGTTCCTCAGTCTGTCAGCTGCTAATATGTTGGATTCTACTTCTATGGCCACATATTGCATTTTAGCTAGGGAGGTAGCTCTTCTTTCTCTTAATAGGAGACATAAATCAGGGTCGAAAGCTCCAACATAGGAAATTTGGGCAGAGGCTTCCGAGGGCTTTATCTCTGTAGGAATCTTACTATACATCTTATTGAATCTTTTGGAGAAGTTAGAGACAGTCTCTCCTTCCATTTTCTTCAGAGACCCAAACTCTGTCATGTAATACATGAAATCCTTCCTATCTCCCCACTGTCTCAGAAAAATACTATCCAGAGCTTCAATTCCAGCAATATATCCAGGGGCCAATCCTCTAAACCACTTCCTCACCTCACCATCTAGGCTCTGGATGAAAAATCTCATCCAAACATCTTCATTTTCGATATTCAAGTTATCTGCATAACTGTAGAAATCAACCAGGTTCTCTTCTGCAGTTATGTCCCCTTTCCCAGTGAACTTGGGCATGTATTTCAAGTAGTCTCCAGCAGGGAGAGGATTCATGGGATGGGGTACGATTAAGGGGGCGTATCTGGCAGCGACTATGGCATCCATTCTATTCAGAGGGGGATTAGCACCAGCCATAGGGATATTAGGTAGTGGAGATCCTGGAGGAGAAGGAGCGCGAACAAGAGATATCAGGAAGGAGGATCCTGAAGGAGAGGGAGACAACGGGGAAAACAAAGAGAGAGATAAGGGATTTGAATCTGCAGACGCTTCTCTCTGTGCAGTAATAGTAATAACTGGAGGGGTGGTGAGACCTTCTGAGACCGGAGGTCTGTATTGAGGCACAACTTCCAGGGAGGGGGGAATGACGAGGATCTCTCTTTCCAGTACCAGACCAGGAGGAGAAAACTCTACAGGAACACTCCCGAAGTTCAGAAAAAGGGAAACTTCAGAGAAAGAACGGCTAGGAAGCTGAGAACAAGAAAATGGAGTTTTTACAGAAGGAGGTGGGGAAGTACCTGGTTCAGTGGCAAGGCCTTCTCCTTGAGAGGAATTCCCTTTTCTGATGATCACCTCTGGATTTTCTTCAGGCATGGCCAGAGGCAGTTGTGGATGAGACTGCATGTGTCTACCACTGGAAGCCACAACTAGCCGAACAGGTTCGACGCAGTGGAGTCGTCACAATGGAGTCGCCAGGTGAACAGTAGAAATCTCAATAGTTCTGATATCTGATGCACCTTCAAAATCAGTTGATCGTTGTCGTTCAATCCCGGGGAAAATGTTCAACTTCATCCCCGACAACGGCGCCAGAAATGTTAGCGTTAGAAGTCAGTCCTGGATTTCTTGCAAGAGCAGAGCCTGACACCCATCAGTTTTAATGTCACGATTTTCTATAAAGGGGTGATAAAATGGAAGGAAACTCGGAACAATATCGTCTCAACTCTGAAACTAGGCCAGGAATGCATGGGAAAATGAGGTCTTAGATAAAATTCAAACAGTGAGTTGTAATAAAAAGTGAGCAGGGGGAAGATTTTTATAAGAAGAGTGAAAAGGTCTATCATAAACATCAGGCTTCTAACAGATTGGAGAAGAAAGCATCCAAACACAAGATCCTCTTACATTCAAACATAGAAGACCAGAGAATATAGGAATGTCACAACAAATCCTTTATCATAACAAAACTGCAACAATTCCTGCGAATCATTCGATCACGAACTCCCTGGTATGAGACGGAAACATAGACGGAGTAAGAAAATTGTTTGTCATAAAACAAGAAATCTCAGATACAGATGCATAACCAGGAAACTAGAATGATGTTAAAACTATACAGTCCGGAGCTGTTCTCTACCATCGATAGATACAAAAATGGTGAAAACGCCTACATATACTCAAAACAACAACAACAACAAAACCGAGATGTTTCATTAAAACTTTGCGTCTGCATGGCCTCTGACAATCTGCAACTGTAGTCTCTGAATGATAGTGCAACTATGGTAGACGCAATCTAACTCCTGGCAGTTCAGTGGGCGAATCGACGTGCCTTTAATTTATCGTCGGACTTTCCCATTATGGCAGAGGTGATGTCTAACCACCACCAACTACCTCAATAACTTCTTCATTGGGATTGAGGAAGGCCCGGCCAAATCGGCACCTTTGGGTCATGGAAAGCCCTTCGCGCTGCCACCTGGATTAGCTGAGTGATATGATGCATAGGCATGGAGGCCAGCGCGAAACATGGGACGTAGAAATGGAGTGGTGGGGCTAAAACTGTGGGGGGTGAAGTAAGAAGCGATAAGGTGTGAGAGAGGCGAAGACATATGGCAGAAGACAATAAGAGGAGGGAGCATGACACATGACAGGTGGTGAGTGGATGATGAGATGGGGGGGAAGGGGCCACATGGACCAGAAAAGGGGAAGCAGACGGGTGTCGAAGGATGAGGAAGGGATAGAGGGAGCGAGCCTCATCGCACGGCCATGAGGAGGACAGATGGAAAGAGGGAGGATGGTCTACAAGCTGACATGAAGGGAAAGGGCCCACGCTGATTAAACACAGAGAGGAGGAAAAGGTCTGGATCGCCTGCGCACCGTTGATCCGAGCGCTTGAATCGCAGCCGTCGAAAAGATGCACCCCGGATTCCGGACCCCCTCCTCCGCTTAAAGGTAGA
>JZKD02S0681143.1:152558-180234 GCA_000966675.3 Picea glauca | reverse complement strand
AGTTGTACCTTGAAGGGGGCGGCGCCTCCGTTCGAAGAAGATACATCGTCTGTTGGTAGTCGCTGAAGGATTTGTGCGAAACTATCCATCATCTCATTCCTCGGTTGCGTGAGGGATTCCTCAATCAATAGTTTGAAAGGATCTTCTGTCCCATGATCTTTCTTTTCTCCTGCCATAGGAGGTCACTTGGGCGTGCGAGAGCTTCTATCCTCAAGAGAAACAAGCTCGAGACGCAACTCTTTGTACTCCGACCTCATTGGGGACATGCATTAAGACGACAAGGAGAAGACTGCTCTAATACCACTGATCCAGATTTTATGAGCAGAATGAAATGAATACAAATTATTAATAGGTTCTTAACACAAAATAAAATAGATACAGTAAAACTAGTTTTCTATTCAATAACGAAATAAGTTGAAACTGTAAAATGTAGCGGAAACAAGCTTGTTGGAATGGTGGCGGCTTATCTCTGAGAAGAGATGTGATGAGAGCCCACATTCGCAAGAAGAAGGTTACAATGAGGCGTTGAAGGCATTTTTACAATAAGCAAGAATTCCAAAAACCTTAGACATCCAAAAACCTAAGCCTAGGAGATGAAGCTCCAAAAGTCATGTGGGCCCCGTTTGGGTAAGCTGGTACATCAACTTCCCGGGATTGTAACTTTTGCATAGGATCTTCGTTTTAGGAGTGTGATATCCCATTGGAAAGGTATCATCAAGGTGATTCATTTTGGGGGATCAATCATTCCTTTGAATATAATTTAGGATCTTGATCCCGAAAAACCTTCATTTAGGCTCTCAAAATGGCCCCGGAACTTAAAACTGCTAAAAATAGTAAATTGCCAAAATTGTCAGAAAACTATTTTAAGCCAGTTGGAAAAGGTGTGTGGCCATTGATATCCATCTGGATCAATCCTCCCTCCTTATGAATAAATGGTCTCCATTGTGTTAAGGTCCCCCATCAGATGAGGAAATTTCTGCTGAATTTGGCCTCCGGTGAGCCACTTTCCTTGGTGCAGGAGCTGCCCTTCTTTGACGACTCAATAAAGTTGGATCATTTGTTGTCGAGTGCCCTTGATTTGTCTGTCCACAATCTGATCATTGAATTCATTTTATATGCATTCAGGGTTGAGCTCTATTGGTGTCAGTTGTTCTGCTACTTCTGAGGTGTCCAATAATGATGGGAAATAAGGGCGAAGGAGATCCACGTTGAACATTGGGTGCAGGCCAAGGAAAGGAGGAATGTTGAGCTCAAAAGTGTTATCCCCCATGGCCTTGGTAATAGTGTGCGGCCCATAACAAAGTGGGTGAAGCTTTCGATGGGGTCCTTTAAGGCGTTCTTTCTACAATTGCAACCAAACTTTGTCGCCCACCTGAAACTTATGCGACACCCAATGTTGATCATGGTGTTGTTTGTACTTGTCATTGGACTTATGTAGGATATCCTAAACCTGTTGGTAGATGTGTTGGATCCGCTCAATGAACCGGGTGGCTTTGTCAGCTTCAGTTGGAGCAGTAGATGAGTCGATCGAGGTGACCGCAAGGGTAAGTGCAACATCTATGGGACCCAATGGTTGAAATCCTAACCACACTTGAAAGGGGTTGTGGCCGGTTGAGATATGCAGGGCTCGGTTGTAGCTATGTTGGACATAGGGAAGGCTCTCATCCCATGTGAGAGGGTGCTTTGAATTATACATGCGAAGGATATTCACAATCATTTGATTTACGACCTCGGTTTGGCCATCTTCTGGGGGTGGAAGGTCCTGGATTTGTTGAGCTTGGTGTCCAGCAGTGACCAAAGGCTCGACCAAAATGTGTTGAGAAATCGACTATATAGATCTAAGACAATGGTTTTTGGGATTCCAAAATGTACCTAGACTCGTTCAAAGAAGAGCTTGGCAGTGGCCTCTGCTATGTTTCTCTTCTTGCAGGCAACCAGAATCGCCATCTTAGAAAAGCGATAAACAACCACAAAAACACAGTCATTTCCTCACTTGGTGGATGGGAGGCCCGAAATGTAGTCCATTGAGATGGATTCCCATGGCCTGTCAAGATTAGGAAGATGGGTGTACACTCCATGTTTCTTAGTGGTCGGTTTTGCAATAGCACAGGTAGTGCAGGACCTGATATACTTGTTGACCTGTTGTCGAAGTTTCATCCAGCATAAATGTTTTTGTAGCATTGACACTGTCTTTTCGATGCCTAAGTGTCCTACCACCCGACTGTAGTGGGCTTCCCATATCAGTTTCACTTGCTCACTTGATGGAACACAGATATGGCCCAAATGACACAACAACCCATCCTGAATATGGAAATTATTGACAACTACATTTGCACCCAACATTTGGTAGGTGGTGGTGAAGTTGGGGTCTGTCTCATAGATTTGGGGCCACCCAGATGTCTGATGACCAAAAGAGTATAGCACTATGGTGAGTGTTGTGACTAGCGGTCTGCTAAGGCAATCAACAACGCGATTGGTGCTTCCTATTTTATATTTGATTTTGACGTGGAATTGTTGCAAGTATGTGGACCACTTTTGATGGCGGTCATTCTGCAATTTTCCCTATGTCTACATGAACTGCAGTGGCTTATGATCAGTGTGGATGACTGTCTCCTTCTCAAGAATGTAATGTCTCCACTGGCGGCATTCTTTCACAATGGAGTACATTTCTTTGTCATAAGTAGGGTACTTACGGACAATATCTGACAATGTCTCACTATGATAGGCCATGAGGTGGCCGTGCTGAGTGAGAACGACGCTCACAACATAGTCTCAAGCATTCATCTTGATCTCAAAGGGATGTTGTAGGTCTGGTATTGAAAGTACTGGGGCTGAGCACAAGCATTTCTTCAAATCATCAAACGCTTATTGTTGGGACTGGCCCCACGCAAATTTCACCTTACCACCACCCCTGTTTATTTGGCTGAGGGCCCATGCAATATGGGAGAAACCCAACATGAACCTGCGATAGAAATTGGAAAGGCCCAAGAAGCTTCGAAGCTCAGTGAGTGTTGTTGGGGCTAGCCAGTCACGGATGACTTGGATCTTGGCTAGATCCACATGTACGCCATGTTGATCAATGATGTAGCCCAGGTAATGGACCCTGTCCATGCGAAAGGAGCATTTTTCCAAGTTGGCGTATAGCTTGTGCTGCCGCAAGGTGTGCAGAACTTGATGAATATGTTGCAAGTGTTCGGCCCAAGTATTGTTGTAAATTAGAATGCTGCAAGTGTTTGGCCCAAGTATTGTTGTAAATTAGAATGCTGCAAGTGTTCGGCCCAAGTATTGTTGTAAATTAGAATGCTGCAAGTGTTCGGCCCAATTGTGGCACTGGGTTCCGTGTCAATGATCCATCTTCCCCTTTCTGGTTCTAGCTCAGAGTTAGAAGGCACATCTGATTCAGAGGCTTTCACTTCAGCCACTAGTGACTGCTTTCAGTGGTAGTCAGCAATGTTATGCCAAGGGCTCTTATGGAAGTTGCACCACTTCCTGGTATGTTTCTTTGTCTTTTCTGTGCCCTTCTTTTCTTGCAGCTTGGACTAGTTGTCCTAATATTGTCCATATTTTATTTGTCCTTTGTTCGGTGGGTTGGGGCTGCCCTTTCTTGGATTTTGTTGTGAGGGGTTCCCAGGCCCAAATTGTCACGTCTTTTGTTTGAGCTTCTGCTCGATTTTGACGACATATCAGTAGGCCACACCCAAGGATGAGATGTCCAGAAATTCCATTTCGATTTTGATGTATCTATGCAGAGCACCGCGATACTTGAGCACTAGATGTCGCTCTGAATCTTTGATACCCAACTTGGTGTGCAAGGTATGGAAGATATTTGTGAAATCTGGCACTGCTTGGTCTCTTTCTTTCCACAGTGTGGACCATTTGGTATACAAGTCGTCANTGGGACTGGCCCCACGCAAATTTCACCTTACCACCACCCCTGTTTATTTGGCTGAGGGCCCATGCAATATGGGAGAAACCCAACATGAACCTGCGATAGAAATTGGAAAGGCCCATTCGAAGCTCAGTGAGTGTTTTTGGGGCTGGCCAGTCACGGATGACTTGGATCTTGGCTAGATCCACATGTACGCCATGTTGATCAATGCTGTAGCCCAGGTAATGGACCTTGTCCATGCGAAAGGAGAATTTTTCCAAGTTGGCGTATAGCTTGTGCTGCCGCAAGGTGTGCAGAACTTGATGAATATGTTGCAAGTGTTCGGCCCAAGTATTGTTGTAAATTAGAATGTTGCAAGTGTTCGGCCCAAGTATTGTTGTAAATTAGAATGTTGCAAGTGTTCGGCCCAAGTATTGTTGTAAATTAGAATGCTGCAAGTGTTTGGCCCAAGTGTGGCACTGGGTTCCATGTCAATGATCCATCTTCCCCTTTCTGGTTCTAGCTTAGAGTTAGAAGGCACATCTGATTCAGAGGCTTTCACTTCAGCCACTAGTGACTGCTTTCATTGGTAGTCAGCAATGTTATGCCAAGGGCTCTTATGGAAGTTGCACCACTTCCTGGTATGTTTCTTTGTCTTTTCTGTGTCCTTCTTTTCTTGCAGCTTGGACTAGTTGTCCTGATATTGTCCATATTTTCTCTGTACTTTGTTCGGTGGGTTGGGGCTGCCCTTTCTTGGCTTTTGTTGTGAGGGGTTCCCAGGCCCAAATTGTCACGTCTTTTGTTTGAGATTCTGCTCAATTTTGACGACATATCAGTAGGTCGCGCCCAAGGATGAGATGTCCAGAAATTCCATTTCGGTCTAGATGTATCTATGCAGAGAACCACAATACTTAAGCACCAGATGTTGCTCTGAATCTTTGATACCCAACTTGGTGTGCAAGGTATGGAAGATATTTGTGAAATATGGCATTGCTTGGTCTCTTTCTTGCCGCAGTGTGGTCCATTTGGTATACAGGTCGTCATATCTTCCGACAGGGTAGTATTGTTCCTTAATAGCATCCTTGAAGGATTCCCAGGTGGCCATGACTAAAAATAATGAGGTTTCTTCAGTTTCCTTTTGCTCACAGAAAGTTTCCCACCAATCTTTGACATGGGGAATGGCTTTGAGGAGCGCAAAAGTAATATTTTATCTATTCGAAAAGTTATGGACAGAAAAATGCCCTTCTAGTAGATTCAACCACTTGTCTACAGCATATGCGTCTATCTGACCCTCAAATATAGGAATATCGAATTTTATTTGTACCTTGAAGGGGGCGGCGCCTCCGTTTGAAGAAGATGTGTCGCATGTTGGTAGCCGTCGAAGGATTTGCGCGAAACTATCCATCATCTTGTTCCTCTGTTGCATGAGGGATTCCTCAATCAATATTTTGAAAGGATCTCCCGTCCCGTCATCTTTCTTTTCTCCTACTATGGGAGGTCATTTGGGTGTGCAAGAGATTCTGTCCTCAAGAGAAACAAGCTCGAGATGCAACTCTTTGTACTCTGACCTCGTTGGGGACATGCATTAAGATGAAAAGGAGCAGACTGCTCTGATACCACTGATCCAAATTTTATGAGAAAAATGAAATGAATACAGATTATTAATAGGTGATTAACACAAAATAACAGAGATACAGTAAAACTAGTTTTCTATTCATTAACGAAATAAGCTGAAACTGTAAAATGTAGCGGAAATAAGCTTGTTGGAATGGTGGCGGCTTATCTCTAAGAAGAGATGTGATGGCAGCACACATTCACAAGAAGAAGGTTACAATGAGGCTCTGAAGGCATTTTTACAATAAGAAAGAATGTCAAAAACCCTAGACATCCAAAAACCTAACCCTAGGATATGAAGCGCCAAAAGTCATATGGGCCCCGTTTGGGTAAGTTGGTACATCAACTTCCCGGGGTCGTAACTTTTTCATACCATCTTCATTTTAGGCGTGTGATAACCCGTTGGAATGGTATCGTCGAGGATATTAATTTTGGGGGATCAATAA
Organism: Picea glauca; assembly: GCA_000966675.3. NCBI lineage: Eukaryota > Viridiplantae > Streptophyta > Pinopsida > Pinales > Pinaceae > Picea > Picea glauca. The sequence goes on along the minus strand of JZKD02S0681143.1, from coordinate 174,306 downwards.
TGTCTTTGGTTATCATTGAGGAGAACGATCCCTAAAAACCTTCATTTAGGCCCTGAAAATGGCCCCAGAACTTAAAATTGCTAAAAATAGTAAATTGCTAAAATTGTCAGAAAATTGTTTTGAGCCAGTTGGAAAAGGTGGGTGGCCACCGATATCCATCTGGATCATCATTCCACTTTGAAACCCAAGAGTTGTGCATGCTCTCCCTTTTTAGGGAATGGTCACCAAACTCATTCCTTTGATCATGAGGGGTTATACACCTATACTAGGTTTAACCCTTCATTAAAGCAGTAATTATTATTGCTACAAATCCTCTCCATCAATTCACCTTGATATTTAGTTTTAAATATTAGTGTTCTTCAGAATAATCCCATTCTTGTAGGATTAGCTATCATTTCCAAAGAAATGTTAGGCTCCCTTTGTCACAGACTAGCATGATTCAATCTCGTTGGTTAAAATCCAAACTATATTTTAAATATGCATCCTTCTACTCAAGGAACATATGCAGATGATTTATGTTCGGCAGTAATATTCTCCATAGGCTCATCTGAGCCTTGGTAACCAAATATTATGACTGTACAACTGCACGTAAAATTGCACAGTGAAGTCAACTTATTTATTTGGTAACATTAGCAACATACAGTGCCAATTTCCAAAACATTTATCAACAGTAAAGGATCTCATTCCTCTCTTCAGTAGAGGTTTTCTAATCCTCTTTGGAATGCAGTTAGATAGGATGTTACCTCTTAAAGTCCTCCAGAAATATTTTCATACAACTTGTGCATGATCCCAAGCAAGCCAAGTGTTGTTGTCGTGCTCTGATACCAATTTATAACACACCCACAGTGGGGGTATCAAAATTTCTCTCTTCTTAGGGGAATCAAAACCCCCATTCGGGGTCTCTATTCCATTCTGCTCTTTTGGAGCTTTCCAGCCACAATCTCCATGTTCCAAAACGATCTCAGAGCAAGAATATATCCTATCCCAATTTCTTCAGGTTCTCCCATCCATCTATACTCGCATATGGATGCGGGATATGACAAGACAACAAGCGCCAAGACAAGCACTGCATGAATCCTCTGGAGTGGAAAATCTCTAAAGTTCACAATCTGACGTCGTGTGTCCTCGAAGATTTTGATGGCCCTGATTGAATTTGGGACTTCGACATTCGAGACTTTAGAACGCTCCAAAGGATTTTCTCCCTGAGGTACTTTGTACCCGTAGTTACAGATCGAGTGTCACTCATCCCTCCTGATCGACGGTTGTGATCTACTTCAGGACTTCAGCGTTCGAGAGTTTTGAACACTCCAAATCCTTTTTTCCTCCAGAATACCTCATACTTGGAGTTACAAATCAAGCACCACACATCTCTCATGATCGACGGTTGTGATATACTTCGGGACTTCAGCGTTCAAGAGTTTCGAACACTCCAATCACCTCTTTACTTCAAAGTTCTCCATACACAGAGTTACAAATCGATTGCGATGTGTTTTCCCGATCAATGGTCGATATCCATCCTTTTCCCTGCTTCAGGCGACTTGTGGTCAATGCTCCTCCATGTTCTTTCTTCTGGAGTACCAATCCTCCAAAGTGATGGATCTCATGCCACACGTCCTATTCCAATGGATGGTTTAGATAAACCCTGGCTCTCCGACCTTCAAGATTTCTTTTTCAAAACACTTCCTTTTATTCCGAAGTAACTTTCATCCAAATTGGACGATATTCTGCCATGCATCCCTTCCAACGGGTGATTGGGATGACTTCAGGACACTGGACTTCAGGAATCCTCCTGCCTTCACACTTCGACTATCCCAGAGTGACTTCTCTCTAGAGTGCAAGATCTTACGACACTTGTCCCCTTGACTTGGACGACTCATATCTTCTTCGGCTCTTCATTTCTTCGAGATTTTTACGATGCAAACTCCTCTTTTCTCCTGGAGTCGGTCAGCGTCGGTTTGACCACATCCTTGGTCTGATGGTTCGAGGGTATCTACGTGACCCCAGAGATCTACGGCTCGTAACTTTCGTTCAAGGGTCCCTTAGGTCCTAGTGTGTGCCACTTTGAGAGGGACACCTAGAAACATCGTTACTCAACACATGGGAATCCACATGATATCAACGTTAATACACGCATCCCCATGATCGAATGGTCATGAGGGATCCTGAAGGATCCTTAGATCCACGGTCCATATTAACTTCAGGACTTCGGGAGTTTTGGTGTTACCAAATCTTTGTCCTCCCAAAGTGGTCAATGTTAGGCTGATTATATCGTATATCCGATGGTTGGGATAGTTCCCGGTCATCCTCATATATACATCCCAGATTAAGTTCAGGACTTCAGGACATCAGGGGTTTTGGTGTTACCAAACCTTTGTCCTCCCAAAGTGGTCAACGTCGGGCTAACTATATCATAGATCTGACTGACGGGATAGTTCCCTAGAATCCTCAAATCTACGACCTAGATTGAGTTCGGGACTTTGGGACTTTGGGGGATTTACCTCCTGTGCAGTGAATATGCGTAGTTCACTAGACCCACGAAGTTTGAAGAGCTCTAAGGGTTAACGCTCGCGTTCCTTCTCCATATCCGACGATCAGGAAGAACTTTGGCTCCTCTGAAACTAATCTCATTCATTTGTCTTCCTAATGAAAGGATCCCCCCTTTCGATAGTTGAATCTCACTATCCTCCTTGATCTTAACCAATTTCTTCTTCCAAGAGAATTTGAATGACTGGGAGTGTCGATAGGCACACATAAAACTATGCCCAAGGTTGATGAACTCACAGTTCATTTATTTTAACTTGAGCCACCACAAGGCTCAGGAATTTACATATATAAACCATATAGTTCCTTTTTTACTTAAATACACAATTAAGAAAAGATAGAGGGATACAGTCTAATCATCAAGAAAACATATGCACTCATGTAACATTCATAGGATATCCAACTTTCATTCACAGTTACAGTGTAAATACGCAGGATATGAGAATACTTATCTATTACAGGTTGTAGCCAATTAACTGATTGTGGGTGTTCATCCTTCCACCCAACCATAGGCCTAGAGTCATTCATTCTTAGCGCTCTGGCTACCCTCGTGCCAATCCATGATATCACCAGGGAATTTATGCCAATTCTCAGCAATCCTTTTTCTTTCACATCTTCTGCAATGTTTATCAGGTGCTTCCTCAGCATCAAGCTCGTGGCCTTCTACTCAAGTATCATTCTTTGTATACTCTCAGATATTTTTCTCTTTGTCATGGCCTCGACGAGGTTTATCATATGCTTCCTCAGCATCAATCTTGTGGACTTCGACTCATTATCCATTGGCTCTCCTCTTCCTCACATTCTCCAATCGTCTCTTCATATATCCTCTTTTATGCCTTGCATGCACATCCCTCCTATATTGTTTCCTCATGTCAGAAGGAAACCCGGATCATTCTAGGTCTGTTGAACCATGTGGTACTTCGGGCTAAACTTCTGTGACTACACCATTCTTCCATTCATGGTAGTGGTTGAGGGTTCAACCACCGGTCCTTTTCTTATTAAATGTTCTCTTATCGTTTTCACATTCTTTCCTCTAGTGATATAATGGCTATTACTTTCAAGGCTTCACCCCCATAGTCAGTTATTGGAAATTAAACAATAATACATTTACATTATTCCCATGGTAATCCTAATTAATGATTAATTACAAGTTGGGGGAAATAGGGGTGTTACATCAGGTGTACTGACCCAAGAAGGGGTTGTCCCTCATTTCATGGGAAGAAGGGGTTGAAGGCCCAAAGGCTTGTAGTTGGAAAAAGATAAAATCCATAATTAACCTTCTAGATGCTCGTTGAGGGATCTCAAGGAAAATNCAATCTTTGACATGGGGAATGGCTTTGAGGAGTGCAAAAGTAATATTTTCTTTATTCGAAAAGTTATGGACAGAAAAATACCCTTCTAGTAGATTCAACCACTTGTCTACAACATATACGTCTATCTGACCATCAAATATATGAATATTGAAGTTTAGTTGTACCTTGAAGGGGGCGGCGCCTCCGTTCGAAGAAGATACATCGTCTGTTGGTAGTCGCTGAAGGATTTGTGCGAAACTATCCATCATCTCATTCCTCGGTTGCGTGAGGGCTTCCTCAATCAATAGTTTGAAAGGATCTTCTGTCCCATGATCTTTATTTTCTCCTACTATGGGAGGTCATTTGGGTGTGCAAGAGATTCTGTCCTCAAGAGAAACAAGCTCGAGATGCAACTCTTTGTACTCTGACCTCATTGGGGACATGCATTAAGATGACAAGGAGCAGACTGCTCTGATACCACTGATCCAGATTTTATGAGAAAAATTAAATGAATACAGATTATTAATAGGTGATTAACACAAAATAACAGAGATACAGTAAAACTAGTTTTCTATTCATTAACGAAATAAGTTGAAACTGTAAAATGTAGCGGAAACAAGCTTGCTGGAATGGTGGCGGCTTATCTCTAAGAAGAGATGTGATGGCAGCACACATTCACAAGAAGAAGGTTACAATGAGGCTCTGAAGGCATTTTTACAATAAGAAAGAATGTCAAAAACCCTAGACATCCAAAAACCTAACCCTAGGATATGAAGCGCCAAAAGTCATATGGGCCCCGTTTGGGTAAGTTGGTACATCAACTTCCCGGGGTCGTAACTTTTTCATACCATCTTCATTTTAGGCGTGTGATAACCCGTTGGAATGGTATCGTCGAGGATATTAATTTTGGGGGATCAATAATGTCTTTGGTTATCATTGAGGAGAACGATCCCTAAAAACCTTCATTTAGGCCCTGAAAATGGCCCCAGAACTTAAAATTGCTAAAAATAGTAAATTGCTAAAATTGTCAGAAAATTGTTTTGAGCCAGTTGGAAAAGGTGGGTGGCCACCGATATCCATCTGGATCATCATTCCACTTTGAAACCCAAGAGTTGTGCATGCTCTCCCTTTTTAGGGAATGGTCACCAAACTCATTCCTTTGATCATGAGGGGTTATACACCTATACTAGGTTTAACCCTTCATTAAAGCAGTAATTATTATTGCTACAAATCCTCTCCATCAATTCACCTTGATATTTAGTTTTAAATATTAGTGTTCTTCAGAATAATCCCATTCTTGTAGGATTAGCTATCATTTCCAAAGAAATGTTAGGCTCCCTTTGTCACAGACTAGCATGATTCAATCTCGTTGGTTAAAATCCAAACTATATTTTAAATATGCATCCTTCTACTCAAGGAACATATGCAGATGATTTATGTTCGGCAGTAATATTCTCCATAGGCTCATCTGAGCCTTGGTAACCAAATATTATGACTGTACAACTGCACGTAAAATTGCACAGTGAAGTCAACTTATTTATTTGGTAACATTAGCAACATACAGTGCCAATTTCCAAAACATTTATCAACAGTAAAGGATCTCATTCCTCTCTTCAGTAGAGGTTTTCTAATCCTCTTTGGAATGCAGTTAGATAGGATGTTACCTCTTAAAGTCCTCCAGAAATATTTTCATACAACTTGTGCATGATCCCAAGCAAGCCAAGTGTTGTTGTCGTGCTCTGATACCAATTTATAACACACCCACAGTGGGGGTATCAAAATTTCTCTCTTCTTAGGGGAATCAAAACCCCCATTCGGGGTCTCTATTCCATTCTGCTCTTTTGGAGCTTTCCAGCCACAATCTCCATGTTCCAAAACGATCTCAGAGCAAGAATATATCCTATCCCAATTTCTTCAGGTTCTCCCATCCATCTATACTCGCATATGGATGCGGGATATGACAAGACAACAAGCGCCAAGACAAGCACTGCATGAATCCTCTGGAGTGGAAAATCTCTAAAGTTCACAATCTGACGTCGTGTGTCCTCGAAGATTTTGATGGCCCTGATTGAATTTGGGACTTCGACATTCGAGACTTTAGAACGCTCCAAAGGATTTTCTCCCTGAGGTACTTTGTACCCGTAGTTACAGATCGAGTGTCACTCATCCCTCCTGATCGACGGTTGTGATCTACTTCAGGACTTCAGCGTTCGAGAGTTTTGAACACTCCAAATCCTTTTTTCCTCCAGAATACCTCATACTTGGAGTTACAAATCAAGCACCACACATCTCTCATGATCGACGGTTGTGATATACTTCGGGACTTCAGCGTTCAAGAGTTTCGAACACTCCAATCACCTCTTTACTTCAAAGTTCTCCATACACAGAGTTACAAATCGATTGCGATGTGTTTTCCCGATCAATGGTCGATATCCATCCTTTTCCCTGCTTCAGGCGACTTGTGGTCAATGCTCCTCCATGTTCTTTCTTCTGGAGTACCAATCCTCCAAAGTGATGGATCTCATGCCACACGTCCTATTCCAATGGATGGTTTAGATAAACCCTGGCTCTCCGACCTTCAAGATTTCTTTTTCAAAACACTTCCTTTTATTCCGAAGTAACTTTCATCCAAATTGGACGATATTCTGCCATGCATCCCTTCCAACGGGTGATTGGGATGACTTCAGGACACTGGACTTCAGGAATCCTCCTGCCTTCACACTTCGACTATCCCAGAGTGACTTCTCTCTAGAGTGCAAGATCTTACGACACTTGTCCCCTTGACTTGGACGACTCATATCTTCTTCGGCTCTTCATTTCTTCGAGATTTTTACGATGCAAACTCCTCTTTTCTCCTGGAGTCGGTCAGCGTCGGTTTGACCACATCCTTGGTCTGATGGTTCGAGGGTATCTACGTGACCCCAGAGATCTACGGCTCGTAACTTTCGTTCAAGGGTCCCTTAGGTCCTAGTGTGTGCCACTTTGAGAGGGACACCTAGAAACATCGTTACTCAACACATGGGAATCCACATGATATCAACGTTAATACACGCATCCCCATGATCGAATGGTCATGAGGGATCCTGAAGGATCCTTAGATCCACGGTCCATATTAACTTCAGGACTTCGGGAGTTTTGGTGTTACCAAATCTTTGTCCTCCCAAAGTGGTCAATGTTAGGCTGATTATATCGTATATCCGATGGTTGGGATAGTTCCCGGTCATCCTCATATATACATCCCAGATTAAGTTCAGGACTTCAGGACATCAGGGGTTTTGGTGTTACCAAACCTTTGTCCTCCCAAAGTGGTCAACGTCGGGCTAACTATATCATAGATCTGACTGACGGGATAGTTCCCTAGAATCCTCAAATCTACGACCTAGATTGAGTTCGGGACTTTGGGACTTTGGGGGATTTACCTCCTGTGCAGTGAATATGCGTAGTTCACTAGACCCACGAAGTTTGAAGAGCTCTAAGGGTTAACGCTCGCGTTCCTTCTCCATATCCGACGATCAGGAAGAACTTTGGCTCCTCTGAAACTAATCTCATTCATTTGTCTTCCTAATGAAAGGATCCCCCCTTTCGATAGTTGAATCTCACTATCCTCCTTGATCTTAACCAATTTCTTCTTCCAAGAGAATTTGAATGACTGGGAGTGTCGATAGGCACACATAAAACTATGCCCAAGGTTGATGAACTCACAGTTCATTTATTTTAACTTGAGCCACCACAAGGCTCAGGAATTTACATATATAAACCATATAGTTCCTTTTTTACTTAAATACACAATTAAGAAAAGATAGAGGGATACAGTCTAATCATCAAGAAAACATATGCACTCATGTAACATTCATAGGATATCCAACTTTCATTCACAGTTACAGTGTAAATACGCAGGATATGAGAATACTTATCTATTACAGGTTGTAGCCAATTAACTGATTGTGGGTGTTCATCCTTCCACCCAACCATAGGCCTAGAGTCATTCATTCTTAGCGCTCTGGCTACCCTCGTGCCAATCCATGATATCACCAGGGAATTTATGCCAATTCTCAGCAATCCTTTTTCTTTCACATCTTCTGCAATGTTTATCAGGTGCTTCCTCAGCATCAAGCTCGTGGCCTTCTACTCAAGTATCATTCTTTGTATACTCTCAGATATTTTTCTCTTTGTCATGGCCTCGACGAGGTTTATCATATGCTTCCTCAGCATCAATCTTGTGGACTTCGACTCATTATCCATTGGCTCTCCTCTTCCTCACATTCTCCAATCGTCTCTTCATATATCCTCTTTTATGCCTTGCATGCACATCCCTCCTATATTGTTTCCTCATGTCAGAAGGAAACCCGGATCATTCTAGGTCTGTTGAACCATGTGGTACTTCGGGCTAAACTTCTGTGACTACACCATTCTTCCATTCATGGTAGTGGTTGAGGGTTCAACCACCGGTCCTTTTCTTATTAAATGTTCTCTTATCGTTTTCACATTCTTTCCTCTAGTGATATAATGGCTATTACTTTCAAGGCTTCACCCCCATAGTCAGTTATTGGAAATTAAACAATAATACATTTACATTATTCCCATGGTAATCCTAATTAATGATTAATTACAAGTTGGGGGAAATAGGGGTGTTACATCAGGTGTACTGACCCAAGAAGGGGTTGTCCCTCATTTCATGGGAAGAAGGGGTTGAAGGCCCAAAGGCTTGTAGTTGGAAAAAGATAAAATCCATAATTAACCTTCTAGATGCTCGTTGAGGGATCTCAAGGAAAATGAAATTTCTCTCATAAGAAACTGATGGGACCCAAAAAAGAATAACTAATAACAAAATGCAAACCAAGGTGGAGCATGTGTGGGCACTATTTGTATTTCTTAGCTAGAAGCCCCACACATGTTTTGAACTTCGGGAAGTATGATGTGACCAGGGTAGATTCAAGGTGGGCACAATTTTTCACGCTTAGGTAGAATCCCCACCTTGGCTTCAACCAAGAAACATCCTAAAAAGGAATAAAATGTAACAAATGGGCTTGGAAAAAGGTTGCATTCAAAATGAAGGTGCATCACACCCTCTACAAAGGCACCCATAAATGAGACACTAGAACCCATTGAATGTCATGAACCCCATGCCCAAAAAATCCCCCCCCCCCATCCATGAAACCTCACCCATGTGATTTATAAGGAGGTCCCCTCAGGAAACACCCATAAACTTGAGGTATGACTCACCCAATAGGTTGTTTTGTCAACCCTCCCATACCTAAACTTGGAAAATTGCATAGGGTCTTTGAGCATTGGTTTATTTTGATGAGGTGGTTTGGATGTACATGCTTAGATGGCTCTTTTATTGGTTTGATTTACTCATTGTGATGCATTTTACTTGATATACTTGGAGGGTGTATCCATTTTTATTTGCAGGACCTAGTTGATGGATAATTTTGGAAGAACAAACCTAGTTTGGGCTTCCATGGGACTTGAATCCCACAGGTTGGATGTCGAGGTCCCCCACTCTGGATGATGATGGCGTGCCTTTAGGAGCCTATAGGACACTTTGGAGGACCTTTCCCACCCCCTACCTGCCAAACAACTTGCTTGAAAGGGGAAAAACATCACCTTTTGGGGGCTTGATGTCACCTAGGGATAGGGTTTGGTGGTGGTGATGGAAAGTGGCATGTTTTGAAGGAAGAAGAGCATGGATCATGGAAGAAATGTCTTGGTTGAATACTATTGGTCTTTGGAGGCCTAGCCTTTCCTTCTCCAACTCAATGACTTGACTAAAAGTGTCAAATGTTGACCAAAACGAGGGTGACGTCATGTTTCTAGGGTTTCTTTTATGTGCAAAGAATGAATTAAATAATAATATTTTTGTAAAGGGAAAATAAAGGGTTATTGACCCCTTATCTTTTGTTTTACCCTAATTTTTGTGGACAAACTATGTTTAGAGGATTTTTATAAATANTGGAATGGTGGCGGCTTATCTCTAAGAAGAGATGTGATGGCAGCACACATTCACAAGAAGAAGGTTACAATGAGGCTCTGAAGGCATTTTTACAATAAGAAAGAATGTCAAAAACCCTAGACATCCAAAAACCTAACCCTAGGATATGAAGCGCCAAAAGTCATATGGGCCCCGTTTGGGTAAGTTGGTACATCAACTTCCCGGGGTCGTAACTTTTTCATACCATCTTCATTTTAGGCGTGTGATAACCCGTTGGAATGGTATCGTCGAGGATATTAATTTTGGGGGATCAATAATGTCTTTGGTTATCATTGAGGAGAACGATCCCTAAAAACCTTCATTTAGGCCCTGAAAATGGCCCCAGAACTTAAAATTGCTAAAAATAGTAAATTGCTAAAATTGTCAGAAAATTGTTTTGAGCCAGTTGGAAAAGGTGGGTGGCCACCGATATCCATCTGGATCATCATTCCACTTTGAAACCCAAGAGTTGTGCATGCTCTCCCTTTTTAGGGAATGGTCACCAAACTCATTCCTTTGATCATGAGGGGTTATACACCTATACTAGGTTTAACCCTTCATTAAAGCAGTAATTATTATTGCTACAAATCCTCTCCATCAATTCACCTTGATATTTAGTTTTAAATATTAGTGTTCTTCAGAATAATCCCATTCTTGTAGGATTAGCTATCATTTCCAAAGAAATGTTAGGCTCCCTTTGTCACAGACTAGCATGATTCAATCTCGTTGGTTAAAATCCAAACTATATTTTAAATATGCATCCTTCTACTCAAGGAACATATGCAGATGATTTATGTTCGGCAGTAATATTCTCCATAGGCTCATCTGAGCCTTGGTAACCAAATATTATGACTGTACAACTGCACGTAAAATTGCACAGTGAAGTCAACTTATTTATTTGGTAACATTAGCAACATACAGTGCCAATTTCCAAAACATTTATCAACAGTAAAGGATCTCATTCCTCTCTTCAGTAGAGGTTTTCTAATCCTCTTTGGAATGCAGTTAGATAGGATGTTACCTCTTAAAGTCCTCCAGAAATATTTTCATACAACTTGTGCATGATCCCAAGCAAGCCAAGTGTTGTTGTCGTGCTCTGATACCAATTTATAACACACCCACAGTGGGGGTATCAAAATTTCTCTCTTCTTAGGGGAATCAAAACCCCCATTCGGGGTCTCTATTCCATTCTGCTCTTTTGGAGCTTTCCAGCCACAATCTCCATGTTCCAAAACGATCTCAGAGCAAGAATATATCCTATCCCAATTTCTTCAGGTTCTCCCATCCATCTATACTCGCATATGGATGCGGGATATGACAAGACAACAAGCGCCAAGACAAGCACTGCATGAATCCTCTGGAGTGGAAAATCTCTAAAGTTCACAATCTGACGTCGTGTGTCCTCGAAGATTTTGATGGCCCTGATTGAATTTGGGACTTCGACATTCGAGACTTTAGAACGCTCCAAAGGATTTTCTCCCTGAGGTACTTTGTACCCGTAGTTACAGATCGAGTGTCACTCATCCCTCCTGATCGACGGTTGTGATCTACTTCAGGACTTCAGCGTTCGAGAGTTTTGAACACTCCAAATCCTTTTTTCCTCCAGAATACCTCATACTTGGAGTTACAAATCAAGCACCACACATCTCTCATGATCGACGGTTGTGATATACTTCGGGACTTCAGCGTTCAAGAGTTTCGAACACTCCAATCACCTCTTTACTTCAAAGTTCTCCATACACAGAGTTACAAATCGATTGCGATGTGTTTTCCCGATCAATGGTCGATATCCATCCTTTTCCCTGCTTCAGGCGACTTGTGGTCAATGCTCCTCCATGTTCTTTCTTCTGGAGTACCAATCCTCCAAAGTGATGGATCTCATGCCACACGTCCTATTCCAATGGATGGTTTAGATAAACCCTGGCTCTCCGACCTTCAAGATTTCTTTTTCAAAACACTTCCTTTTATTCCGAAGTAACTTTCATCCAAATTGGACGATATTCTGCCATGCATCCCTTCCAACGGGTGATTGGGATGACTTCAGGACACTGGACTTCAGGAATCCTCCTGCCTTCACACTTCGACTATCCCAGAGTGACTTCTCTCTAGAGTGCAAGATCTTACGACACTTGTCCCCTTGACTTGGACGACTCATATCTTCTTCGGCTCTTCATTTCTTCGAGATTTTTACGATGCAAACTCCTCTTTTCTCCTGGAGTCGGTCAGCGTCGGTTTGACCACATCCTTGGTCTGATGGTTCGAGGGTATCTACGTGACCCCAGAGATCTACGGCTCGTAACTTTCGTTCAAGGGTCCCTTAGGTCCTAGTGTGTGCCACTTTGAGAGGGACACCTAGAAACATCGTTACTCAACACATGGGAATCCACATGATATCAACGTTAATACACGCATCCCCATGATCGAATGGTCATGAGGGATCCTGAAGGATCCTTAGATCCACGGTCCATATTAACTTCAGGACTTCGGGAGTTTTGGTGTTACCAAATCTTTGTCCTCCCAAAGTGGTCAATGTTAGGCTGATTATATCGTATATCCGATGGTTGGGATAGTTCCCGGTCATCCTCATATATACATCCCAGATTAAGTTCAGGACTTCAGGACATCAGGGGTTTTGGTGTTACCAAACCTTTGTCCTCCCAAAGTGGTCAACGTCGGGCTAACTATATCATAGATCTGACTGACGGGATAGTTCCCTAGAATCCTCAAATCTACGACCTAGATTGAGTTCGGGACTTTGGGACTTTGGGGGATTTACCTCCTGTGCAGTGAATATGCGTAGTTCACTAGACCCACGAAGTTTGAAGAGCTCTAAGGGTTAACGCTCGCGTTCCTTCTCCATATCCGACGATCAGGAAGAACTTTGGCTCCTCTGAAACTAATCTCATTCATTTGTCTTCCTAATGAAAGGATCCCCCCTTTCGATAGTTGAATCTCACTATCCTCCTTGATCTTAACCAATTTCTTCTTCCAAGAGAATTTGAATGACTGGGAGTGTCGATAGGCACACATAAAACTATGCCCAAGGTTGATGAACTCACAGTTCATTTATTTTAACTTGAGCCACCACAAGGCTCAGGAATTTACATATATAAACCATATAGTTCCTTTTTTACTTAAATACACAATTAAGAAAAGATAGAGGGATACAGTCTAATCATCAAGAAAACATATGCACTCATGTAACATTCATAGGATATCCAACTTTCATTCACAGTTACAGTGTAAATACGCAGGATATGAGAATACTTATCTATTACAGGTTGTAGCCAATTAACTGATTGTGGGTGTTCATCCTTCCACCCAACCATAGGCCTAGAGTCATTCATTCTTAGCGCTCTGGCTACCCTCGTGCCAATCCATGATATCACCAGGGAATTTATGCCAATTCTCAGCAATCCTTTTTCTTTCACATCTTCTGCAATGTTTATCAGGTGCTTCCTCAGCATCAAGCTCGTGGCCTTCTACTCAAGTATCATTCTTTGTATACTCTCAGATATTTTTCTCTTTGTCATGGCCTCGACGAGGTTTATCATATGCTTCCTCAGCATCAATCTTGTGGACTTCGACTCATTATCCATTGGCTCTCCTCTTCCTCACATTCTCCAATCGTCTCTTCATATATCCTCTTTTATGCCTTGCATGCACATCCCTCCTATATTGTTTCCTCATGTCAGAAGGAAACCCGGATCATTCTAGGTCTGTTGAACCATGTGGTACTTCGGGCTAAACTTCTGTGACTACACCATTCTTCCATTCATGGTAGTGGTTGAGGGTTCAACCACCGGTCCTTTTCTTATTAAATGTTCTCTTATCGTTTTCACATTCTTTCCTCTAGTGATATAATGGCTATTACTTTCAAGGCTTCACCCCCATAGTCAGTTATTGGAAATTAAACAATAATACATTTACATTATTCCCATGGTAATCCTAATTAATGATTAATTACAAGTTGGGGGAAATAGGGGTGTTACATCAGGTGTACTGACCCAAGAAGGGGTTGTCCCTCATTTCATGGGAAGAAGGGGTTGAAGGCCCAAAGGCTTGTAGTTGGAAAAAGATAAAATCCATAATTAACCTTCTAGATGCTCGTTGAGGGATCTCAAGGAAAATTAAATTTCTCTCATAAGAAACTGATGGGACCCAAAAAAGAATAACTAATAACAAAATGCAAACCAAGGTGGAGCATGTGTGGGCACTATTTGTATTTCTTAGGTAGAAGCCCCACACATGTTTTGAACTTCGGGAAGTATGATGTGACCAGGGTAGATTCAAGGTGGGCACAATTTTTCATGCTTAGGTAGAATCCCCACCTTGGCTTCAACCAGGAAACATCCTAAAAAGGAATAAAATGTAACAAATGGGCTTGGAAAAAGGTTGCATTCAAAACGAAGGTGCATCACACCCTCTACAAAGGCACCCATAAATGAGACACTAGACCCCATTGAATGTCATGAACCCCATGCCCAAAAAATCCCCCCCCACCATCCATGAAACCTCACCCATGTGATTTATAAGGAGGTCCCCTCAGGAAACACCCATAAACTTGAGGTATGACTCACCCAATAGGTTGTTTTGTCAACCCTCCCATACCTAAACTTGGAAAATTGCATAGGGTCTTTGAGCATTGGTTTATTTTGATGAGGTGGTTTGGATGTACATGCTTAGATGGCTCTTTTATTGGTTTGATTTACTCATTGTGATGCATTTTAATTGATATACTTGGAGGGTGTATCCATTTTTCTTTGTAGGACCTAGTTGATGGATAATTTTGGAAGAACAAACCTAGTTTGGGCTTCCATGGGACTTGAATCCCACAGGTTGGATGTCGACGTCCCCCACTCTGGATGATGATGGCATGCCTTTAGGAGCCTAGAGGACACTTTGGAGGACCTTTCCCACCCCCTACCTGCCAAACAACTTGCTTGAAAGGGGAAAAACATCACCTTTTGGGGGCTTGATGTCACCTAGGGGTAGGGTTTGGTGGTGGTGATGGAAAGTGGCATGTTTTGAAGGAAGAAGACCATGGATCATGGAAGAAATGTCTTGGTTGAATACTATTGGTCTTTGGAGGCCTAGCCTTTCCTTCTCCAACTCAATGACTTGACTAAAAGTGTCAAATGTTGACCAAAACGAGGGCGACGTCATGTTTCTAGGGTTTCTTTTATGTGCAAATAATGAATTAAATAATAATATTTTTGTAAAGGGAAAATAAAGGGTTATTGACCCCTTATCTTTTGTTTTACCCTAATTTTTGTGGACAAACTATGTTTAGAGGATTTTTATAAATATAGATCATCTCTATTTCATTTTTTATCATAGCTCTCTCATTAAGAGAAGACTAGTGGTTGAAATTTGCACCCTCTTGGGAATTTTTGGTATCTCTCTCTCTTGCAAATGAATTTTGGTGTTATCTCTTGGTGAATGGATGAAGCTAAGTGGTGCGCACCTCTTGGAATCTCTTGTTATTACTTGTGGATGGGTTTATCTTGGTGAAACTGGGGTTTGATTTTGCAACCTTCTTGTTGGGTAAGGAATATGTGCATTTTCTTGCTTATTTCATAATATTGTTGGATTAAAAACCCTAGGAGGAGTATAATAATACACCCTCCATCAAGGTGTTTTCATTTACTAGTTTACAAGTCTTTTATTACAAAGTATCTTTGAGGAGTACAAGGGTATACACCCTCCTTGAAGTTGGTCCACATACCCTAGGGAGTAACAGGGTTTACACCCCTAGGGTCTTTGTTGATCTAAATTATGTTTTAAAGCCTCCATTCACCCAAATTTTAAAGGCACTAATCTGATTTTTGCATTGGAGAAATAAAATGTTTGCATTAGTAAACGTGTTTTGGTGAGATATCAATCTTGTTCAAGTTGCAATATTTTGTGGATGCCTTAATGTTGCTTAACCCTCTAAGGTATCTTAGTTATTTTGGTCGTCTTTGAGATATAACAACATAAAATCTACAATCATTAGGGCTGCAACAAAACATTTAATTTGTTTTACTCTAACTTGGAATTTGACTGTGGGAATTTGTTATTAACCCATTATTTTCATTGTGCTACTAATTGGTAAACTTTTGCTTGGATTACTTTCTTATTTTCATGGTTAAAAGTTGATTCTGTACAAAATCACTGCTAGAGCCACTTGGCTGTCATAAATATACTCTGAAAACTTATGTTTACAACCATCTAATACCACTATGGTTGTGCTAAAGTGTTGAGAACTTATCTACATGTTTTATGCTTCATAACTCAACTAATTTTTTATCCTTTAAGTGGTTTAACATGCAATAGTTACTTCATTTCATTTGTTGTTATATATCTTTATTTATTTCTTCAATTAGGGACAGAAATTTTAACTTGCTTGTCCACTTAAAATATTACATGCATACTTGGATTTTCTTGTGTCTCAGGTAGGTACAAACACTTCTACAGGTAACCAAAGACTTGGCAACCCTAAACCACTTCTAAGATGTGCCACCAAAGCCATATTCCACATAGAAACTTGACCTATAGAGGAATTCATCTCATCCTCTCACTTTTCGTGTCATTTCCCCTTAGGTTCACTTGGGATTCCCCCCTTGAGGTGATCACTTCACCTCTAAAGTGACAGGAATACCTATCTGAGGTGACAGTGGGTAGGTGTTCTCTTAGTTGTCACCCTTTTGTGGTTTGGCTCGGGATTTTCCCAACCTACAACTTGTGCGATAATAGGACCTATCATACAAAATCCACCCCTCATAGCACAAGATCCTAAGAAGGCTGAGAAAAACTCTCCTTGGCTCAACCGACTCAACCACTTAATCTTGCCCCAAAGTTCTAGGTTCATGGAATAGCCAAGCCAAAATATAACGTGGTATAAGCTCTGAAGAAGTTGAAATCCAACATTTTTGTAATGGACTTATGCAAAATTCCTCAACAGAAGGATCTACTGCTATGAGCCTTGGAAGAGGATGAAAATCTCATGTTAAATCCTAATCCAAATCTAATCCTAGGGAAAAGAATCTCTGGGGAAGCCAAGAAGCCTAATGTGAAAACGGTGTCTGCAAGTAAGAAGCCTCGGTCATTTGTCCCATCATTGTTTTTAACCTTTGAAATATACAATGGAAATATGCACAATTTTTTATTTAGCTCTGGTTCTTCTTCGAATGTCATGCCTCTCTCAATATTCAAGAAGTTGAATGCTACCCCTACCAAAAGTGACATGAATATTATTCAACTACACAGAAATGAAGTTAAGGTAATTGGTGAACTGAAGGATGTCATGATTTGGATCCTCTCTAACCCAAAATTCCACCATGTCATATACATCATAATTATATATATTTCAAAAGCCTATGGGATGTTGTTAAGTAGGGATTGGTCTGAAAATCTACATGGATGTTTCAGTACAAATTGGTCCCACTTATGGTTACCTTTGAAAGGAAATCCTAGCATTATTAGGATTAACTAGGAAAAATATTTGAAGCACATTGTCATTGACCTGGAAGCCCCTAATGAACCCTCCTATACTGAATTATCGGTCCTAGAAAATTATTCTTGGGACTCTAAATTTGATAATTTCTCAACATGCTTATCCAAAGTATTATTTTCACAAAGTTCAAATTTGCCACTGTAGGAGAATACTGAAATAGTTGTGCAATATAGTGAACATGAACACAATCTTCACGCTCAGATCGTAAAACATGAAAAAGAATCTCCAAAGATACACTTAGATAAGCGAGTGCCCAAATTCACTTATGAGATATGGAATTTATTCTTCGACGGATCAACATCCCAAAAAGGGGTCAGTGTGGGGTGCATTTGCATTGATCCAACATGAAAGCGTAGTTTGTTTTCATGTATATTGGATTTTGAATGCACAAACAATACCACTGAATACGAGGCACTAGTCCAAGGACTTAATAAATCCATTGACTGAAATATAAAATAAAAAGTCACCTTCAGTGACTCAGAGATCATCGTCACATGGGTTAAGAACACTATTCATTGCAGTTCCCCTCATTTAAGGAATTATCAATAGGAAGTTCACAGATTGATAGAAAATTTACAAGTGTTTAACATCACTGTCATTCCTCGATATAAAAATATATTGGTTGATTCTCTATCCAAAACATCCTCAATATTATCCCCCTTGGAAGATTATGAGGCCTCTAGGTTATCTATAGAGTTGTTATAAAACCCTTTTGTCCCAGACAACATCACTAACTGGAGGGTATTTGAAGGGGAAAAACAAATAATATATTTTTTGAATAATGAAGAAAACTTTAAGTATTTGGCCATTGATGATGAAGTTTTCCAAAAGATACTCATTGAGCATGAAGGTGGAGAGAATAATGAAGCAAGGGGAAACAAATCAACTGAACCCAAACTTCATACTGTACCTATGGGAGTGGTCAACCTTGAAAACCTTTTCGATTTATGAGAAAAATTTAAACATCCCAAGAATGTAAAAATGAGTAGTTATTGTCCTTCCTATGAAGTTATAAATCTAGGAACTTCCAATGACCCCAAGACTATTAACCTCGGGAAATCATTATCCCCTTAGGAAAAGAAATACAACCCAAAGTTGTTTAGAGAATACCAGGATGTTTTTTCCTAGTCCTACCAATATTTCAAAATGTACGATACCAAAATCATCCAACACACCATCCCACTAAGATATGAATTCAAGTTGTTCAAACAGAAAGAAAGGAAGTTTCATTCATCCCTTGAACCTCTAATGTAGAAAGATATTAAAAAACTATTGGACACTAAGATCATATTTCAAGTGAGACATTCTTCATGGGTAGAAAACCTAGTGCTTGTTAAAAAGAAGTCAAGGGAAATATGTCTATGTGTAGACTTCAGAAACATGAACAGGGCTTCAACAAAATATAACTATCTCATTCCTCCTATGGAGCAACTCCTACAAATTGTATCTGGATCCTAAATTTTTTCACTTCTAGAGGGATTCTCAGGATATAACTAGGTTTTGGTATCAGAAGAAGACAGATTGAAGACAACTTTTCGTACTAAGTGGGGGACTTTCGCCTATAAACACATGCCATTTGGACTGATTAATGCAATGGAAACCTTCCAGAGAGCCATGGATGTGGCCTTCAGTGCACTTGTAAACGAATGTGTAGTGGTCTATTTAGACGATGTTATAGTTTACTCCAGGGATAGAACAGAACACATCGCTCATCTCACCCAAATTTTCGAAAGATGTAGGAAGTACAGAATATCTCAAAACCCAAAAAAGACTATATTTGGGGTGGGGAAAGGAATTTACTTTTAGGCCACATTATTTTTAAATATGGCATCAATATTGACCCTGAACGAGTAAAGGCCATCTCGTAGGTCTCATTGCCTCATAACAAGAAGGTCATGAATTATCTCTTTGGGAAAATTAATTTCGTAAGGAAATCCACACCACGCTTCACAAAGATAGTCAAACTGTTAAATAGGATGGTACACAAAGATGTAGAATTTAAATAGAGTGAGGAAGGGAGAAAATCCTTTAATGAAATAAAAACATCCATTTCCCAAGCCCTTGTTTTACGAAGTCACAACTTCAGCAAGGATTTATTCCTTTACATGTTTTCCTCCATTTATTCCCTAGTTGCAGTCCTCATTTAAAAGGATGACAAGAACGACGAGGCCCCTATCTCATTTATGAGCACAAACCTCCAAGGACCCGATTTTAATTACCCTGCCATTGGAAAATAGGATTATGCAGTCTAGAAGGCAATAAAACACTTCAGAGCCTATATCCTCAAGAACCATACTAAGGTTATAGTGCCCCATCATGCAGTGAGGTCACTTTTCACACAACAGGAAATGGGGGAAAGGAGGGGTAATAAGATGGTGGTCATCCAAGAATTCGATCTAGACATTAAACCAGCAAATATAGTCAGGGGTAAATGTTTATGTAAGTTGGTTGTAGAATCCTGAGGCCTTGGGAAACCATAGAATTCAGGTTGGGATAATGAGTTGTCCCTATGGTGTAGTGAAGCAATGTATATCCCACCCAAGCAGGATTCTTGGTATACCAATTCCTAATTGTGAATGGTTAAGAAGTTGATATTCCACACAATTCCATATTTCCCATATTTTGTTGAAACTAACACAATGGTTAATCTAGATGGAGAAGAACATAAGTAAATGTACCCTTTATGCAACAATATTTGGATTTGTTTTTTTTATTTTTTATTTTCCAATAATAAAGTTTTGTAATTCCTCATTAAGAAGAACAAATCGAGGGAAAATTTTAGAAGTTAAATTTCACCCATGAACTAATTTTGTGTGTATTTTACCAAAAAAAGATTCACCAATTTCTATTTTTCCTAAAATGATTCGCCCAAGTTCTACAGGAAAATTGAGTATTTTAGTCTAAAAATTGCCAGAATTTTCTAGAAACTATATAAAATCCTAAGAAATTTGAATATTTTTACACAAATATTGGTTGGAATTTTAAGAATTAGTAAGATTCACCAAATTTTTTACACTTTAAGATAATTATGGATCCTTAAAATTTTATCTATTCAGACAACCCCTTGATCTGCATGGAGAAGAATATGGGCAGATATATCCTTTATCCAATAATACTTGGATTTTCCTCTTGGTCATGATTGTCCCACATCCCATAGGTTGGGATCATATAAGAAGTTTAGTCATCATGATAATTATGATCACTTGGCGAATTTTTCAATTAACATTTCCCATGGACATAATGTGTTACATTTTCATAATCACGATACATCTAATAGGTCATAATCATATAATAAAGTTTGTTCATAGTGGCAATTATAAACACTTAGCTCATTATTGGGTCGACATATTTATGGATATATTTTCATTCAGATGATAGTCATAAACACAAAATGGTATCATGCAAGAACATTTTCAAATTTATGCAAATTAAAACATAAAGATGAAATCTGAAATTGAGCAAAAAATGGAAATTTAAAAGTAAAATTGAGTTCAAAACTAAAAACACTCCTTCAAAAAGGATTCTAGATTTGATTTTGTATTGTGTCAAGAGGTGCATTTTACATCCAATATTGGGGAGATTGCAACATATGCATGCCCCTCCATAATGCTTAGGTTGATCAAAAAATTAAAATGTTTTTGCATCATCTTTATAAATTTAAAAATATAATAATAACAATAACAATAATAGGGTGAATCTATGAATGTGTCCCATTTTCTGGTGAAATGTGGCAATTGAAATTTGATATTTTACATAATTTTTAAATTGAATCCCTCAAAATTCATTGTTATGGGACAAATGCTCACATGGATCTTGTTGAATACACAGCAAAATATCCCTAGGATTAGCCTAGTAATCCTAGACAGAAAGGGTTTTACACTTCTAATGGTTTTCCTAGATCTATATTCAAACACATAGATTCATTTTTATCCCGAGTGGTGACTTTTTGCATACCTTTCTTGAGGTTGTCCTGCGTATATCCTAGTTGTTGTTGTCATGAAACTCCAGCTCCAAGCTCCACAACCTTCTTCTTGTATACAAAATACAAATAAAACCTTCTCTACCTCTCTACTTGGGATTAGAATCCTAGATCTAATCTTACTTATAATCAGATCTATGAAGGAATGAATCAGATCTAACATTCATCAATTAAACACAAATGATATGGGGGGGGAACCAAATTATCTATTAATAAATGAAATATCAATACATCAAAACATACCATACTTATTGATGCTTCTTCCCTTGACCTCATTTCTCCTTGCTCATCATTTAGCTCCTTGGTCAAGCTAGTCTTCATTAACTTCTGGTTGTGGTAGATGTAACAGTAACTCTACAATTGGATGTTGGATTATTGAGAGGGGGGGTGAATCAGTAATAGAACAATTTAATCTTTTTTAACCATATAAAGCAAGTGTTATATCAATGTAGCATTATCATCCAATA
>JZKD02S0681143.1:88009-99909 GCA_000966675.3 Picea glauca | reverse complement strand
ATTGGTGACAACCTCAAAGTCGGTGAATGAAATGAAGCTTGGGGGAGCATGTCTCCAGCCTTTGCTTATCCTTCTGGAGTTATGCCACTAGATTTTCAAGCTAGGGGCAGAGTACCACCATCCATGGGTATCCCTACCTTTGGAAATTACGTTGGGATTTTACATGCACAGTTTAATTTTGTTTCAATCTTGTGTAAAAATGAAACCAATACCGAGCTTAGTCTTTGTTCTTTCTCACACTCGTAAATACATGAGAATGTAACCGAGTATACTTTTATCACTTTTTCATAATCGTAAAGGTTATACGAAAAAGGAACCCCCTGGAGTCTCCTTTAAGCTCTTTTTCAGACTCTCTAAACATGAAAATATTGTTGAGTGATCTTGCTTCCTTTCACACTCGTTAAAAGGTTTGAAAGGGTGTCTTTCAAGTGGTAGTTTATCACTTTTCCGACCTTGCGGGACTAAAATTATGAAAAAGGACAACCCTGGAGTCACCTTTAAGTTATTTTCAGACTCTCTAAACATGAAAAACCACTGAATTTTCCTTCTCTTGACTCGTTAAACTACACATTGAAGGACCCATATGGGGACGAACCCTTACTTCATCCAGTTCGTTAAACAAAGGAAGAGGGACTTACTGAAGGTGAGTTATATCGAGCATGTGTTATCCTCCTCGAGCTCGTTAAATTAAAAAGAGGTACTTGTCTATCTGGGTGGGAGGGAAATTGAAGGAAGTGGGTCAAGTTTTTGAGAATCCTTTATGGAAGCTTTTGTCACCCTTGAACATGGCACATGTTTGAGTCTTGTCTTACAGCTGGGTAATCTGCTTGTCTCTGAATCATACCAATTCCATGTGTTTCCATAAATTTTCATCCAGTCAAAAAGTGATCTTATTGTCATCACATTACATTTTGGTACTCATCGAGTCAATGCTACCAAGTTAGTTGTTGTGCCTCATCGTGTTCAAGGGAAGTTTCACTTCAAACCATCCATCTGCAGTATTACCAGTTTCTATTTCTTATGTCAGTCCATACTCATTTGATTCACCATCTTACATCACTCTCCTATGTCAGTTTTTTTTCGGTGATGGGGGATACATCAAGGCCCTCCTTTGACGAGTCTTTTCCTGTCGACTTCAATACATCATCCATGAATTAGAATTAGAAACCAGTTAGTACCTTGGGACCTACATGCCTCAATGGCACACCTCCTCACTTCTGACAGTGGGTTTACATCATTGACCTCTGATCGGATGATTCCACAAATGTTCGACCTCGGCTAATTTATTCACATTCGCTAGAATGTACTAGGGTACCTTGGGAGTCATTGACATCATTGGTGATTTCCCTCGCACTTGTTAACGGTTTACCTCAATGACCGGTAATCAAGTGGTCTCTACCATGTTTGACATCAAAACATCTATTCACATGGCTAGATTCGTACAACATTAGGATTGGGACGAAGTCATTGGGTTGAGATTTCACTATGTTAACTGCTTTGCCCAAGCTACGAAGGAGATTATTTGAGCATGCTAATGTATAGATTGTCACATAGATCCACATTGTATTGGTCTGTGGCTATGTTTTATCATCTCGTAGATCCATTATGTATTTTTTGTGGCTACAATTAGTTCATGTCATGGAGGTATGAATCCAGATTGTATCTTTGGTGGTCATATCCTTAGTCAATATTTTTTCATGGATCCGCAGTGTATTGGTCGGCGGTCGTACTTTGAGTCATCTCATATTCCAAGCATAGGTATGCCTGCCTCAGAAATGGAACATATATTAATATTGTTTGATGGTTGTTTGCAACTTCTTCCAGGTTCTCCAAATCCACACCCTTGCATTAAATATTTGTAAAGTGTTCCGGCCATCATTCTCTCTTCTGACATCACACTTTAGGGGGGATTCTGTTACACATGAAATTTGCACACCTAGGTACCTTGCCCTAAGTGTTGTAAAGTGTCATATAACTATCTCATACACCTCGATGCCATGGAATAACCTATGTCACAATCCCTAGTCAATGTGGAGGAGGGATATATTACATGAAGGCCAAAATACCAAGTACACATGAATAATTATTAATATTAATGAAAAATAAATTAATTAAGTGTGAGAATCAAGTGCACATGAATTATTATTAATATTCATGAAAAAGAAAGTAATTAAGTGTGAGAATACACCTCACATTTGGTTTCCTATTTTTTAGGGAAGGTGGAGGATCTCATGGATGGATGAAATATTTCCTCCTTAAAATCCTTGAGAGATATTTCCTCCCTAAAATCCTGAAGAAATATTTTCTCCCTAAATATCTTAGAGATCCCTTTTTTAGTGGATTTGATGAGAGATCCTCTCCATGGTGGTTAAGCCTCCAAATCCTATATAATGAGCGCTTTCCATGGAGGAGGGGGCATGGAGATGTTTAGAGATACCAAACTTATGATCTCATAAGGAAAGAAGCAAATTGGAGGTATCAAAGTTATGGTCTTGGGTGATTTGTGCAATGGTTGGATGAGGAGGACTTGGAGAGGCTGTTGCAACTTCATCTACGGTTTGTAAGTATCTCTTTTGAGTTCTCATTAATACATGTGCTTGGCATGTTTCCTTCAATTTGGTGTACATTTGCATGGACTTGTCTCTTTGAATGAATCTATTTTTAAACTAATCATGGTAGAATAGGAAGTATTCTTTGTCTTTGTGGTTTATTGGATTGCAAGACTCGTTAAAGGAATTAGAGATCAAGATCGAATTGGATTGAGCAAGGAAAAACATCGTAAAAAGGTACTCATACTCTCTTCCTCTTCTCTATTGGATAGTTTAGATATGTTTAAAGGAATGTCAGTGATCAAAGTTAGCATTTTTCTGTCTTTGTCATAGGGGTCTAAGATCCAAGAGGGAATTCACCTATCCGCAAGGGAATTTTCCGATAACAATGTGGGGGATAGGATACATCATCCATGTCATCTTAAAGGCTTTTCAAGTTTGATCTTCTTTATCTGGAATGTAGGCCCTTGGCATTCAACCTGTGGGCTTGCAGCCCAATGGAAGCCCAAGCTAGGATTATTCTCCCAAAATTGTCCACCAACTAGGTCCTGCAAAGACAACTGAGCACACCCTCCAAGGATATCAAGTCATAACATCATGATAAGTGAATCCAATCAATAAATGAGCCACCTAAGCATGTGTATCAAATATCACTATATCAAACAATTAATTTCTCAAAAACACTATGTGACTTGTCAAGCTTGAATATGGGATGGTTGATGAGGTGTCCTATTGGGTAGGTCTTGCCCTAGGTCAAGGAGAGTTTCCAAGGGATCCCTCTCTAAGCCATGTAAATTGGATGAAGTGGTTGGGGTAAAGACTCAATGGGAATAGCTCTCATGACATGCAAGGGGTCGTAGTGTCTCATTCATGGGTGCCTTTGTAGAGGGTGTGTGGTACCTTCATCCGGAGTGCATTTTTTCCAAGCCCATTAATTTCCATTCTTTTATTATTTCATAATTTTAAGGAGAGTTTAAAGGTCACTGCCCTGGCATGGTGACCAGATAATGGAAATGTCACCCACAAACACCTAGTGGAAATGAGAAGGTTGGTTCCTGATGAGACCCCCTTTGTCTCAGCCACGCAATTGAGAGCCATTACCCTGGTTTGGTGACCAGATGATGGCAATGTCATACCACTAGATATCCATGGACATGATAGGTCGGCTCATGATGAGACCTCTTATCCTTCAACTAAGTTTGTAAGCATTCTTTATTATATTTCAGGTCCCCTTTACTCAAAGATAAGTGTTTCACTTCTTTCTTGAGTGATCCCTAGGAAAATCATCTGGAAGGTTCATACAAGGATTTTATCTTTTACCCAGCATCAATCCC
Organism: Picea glauca; assembly: GCA_000966675.3. Lineage (NCBI taxonomy): Eukaryota > Viridiplantae > Streptophyta > Pinopsida > Pinales > Pinaceae > Picea > Picea glauca. The sequence goes on along the minus strand of JZKD02S0681143.1, from coordinate 96,026 downwards.
TCTAGGCCTCCAGCCCCTTCTTCCCATAGAATGAGGGACAACCCTTTCTTAGGTCAATACACCCTGAAATCAAAAGATATAAGGAAATGGAGGGGAATAATTATGGAAAGTGGTAAGTATGGTCGAGAATAGTATGATGGTTCTTTAAGGGAGTTCCTAGTAGAAAACCTATCCCTAAGGAAAACCACTCATTAGGGCACAATTTCAACCACCAAGGTGAAGCGGGGAAAAAGGCATATTGTCCAAGAATATCATGAAATATAGAGCAATATAAGATACAACATACTCAAATGATGCTCTCCATAATACTGACTTGTACCTCATGGAGCAAAGGCCACTTCGTTCCGGAAGCCAGCTGATGCGGTGGATGCCATTTGGAAATATATGACCATCTATGGTGGTGAGAGGGGTTTCCAACTATGAAAATGGGTACTATTGTCCATGTAGTCTTCTCGACACTCCATATATACAACCTAAGGGCCTCGAGACATAATATCATTAGTTATCCACAAAATGGGGATAGAATTTGGCTTCTACTTGGGAACAAGTGCTCGTCATATAGTGCATGAGAACCGCAGCATCTCCTGGTAGACATGTGCCTGCAAGGAAACATAAAACTATCAAGTGTAGGATGGAATACTCATCCTTGTTCTTGTATGATCATATTAAAAACCAACTAATCTAGAAAAAAAAAATATTTGACATTTTTTCAAAAATTTCTAAGCTAAGCATGAAATCAATATGCCAATAGAGAAAAATGAAAATGAAATGCATCCAAACTAATATGATCAATCAAGATGAAAATGCAGGGAATCAAAATGACTTACCTACTTACCTGGGGAATGGACCCTGAAGAAGTCATGTGACCTGGATGTGAGGTTGGAGAAGAGATCCATATATCGATAGTGGCATCTTCATCCCGTCTAAAGCTGTCACATAGTATCTTTCTTTGTCAAACTTCTTCCTAATGATGTAAGGTCCAAGCCATGAATTGTTGTTTTTTTTATCATATATGGGCTTGCCCTTTATTTTGTCCCGCATGAGCACAATAATTCCTTCATTGAAATCGATGCAGGGTGTATTCTCATTGTATGGAAGCTCTATGTGGATTGTCTCTTTGACTATTTCTTCATGTTTCTCATCTTATTCTTGCATAATATGAATAGAACCTAGCTCCTTGCCATGGTATTTTGCAGTCTTCTTATTATTTGTCCATGGGAGAAACATCGCTATCGAATCTTCTTGCATGAAGGGTAACTCGGATGGATCATACTCAATAACTTGTGGAGGCATATCATAGTAGTGTTCACTGACATAATTAGGGCCCCTCAGATTCATCACATGTGTATCTTTCTTTTCCCTGTTATGTAATATCGCATATGTGCCATCACCCATGGAAATATATTCATGTGTGAGGTTCATGCTAAGGAAACCTCCAATGGATGAGGACCATGCTCTTGACAAGAGAATCCCCTGGGATTTTGGAACATCGATCACCAATATGTCCATGAGGATGTTGATATGTGGAAAATCTATCAAAAATTCATCAATGTCTTCACACACTCCCAAGACCTCAACTCTTCTTGAATCAATACCACAAAAAATTTCATAAGTTTGGGTTGTCTTCAAACCAATGTGTTTCATCACCTTCAATGACATAACATTTGTTGAGGCCCCTGCATCAAGCATGTGGTTGTTCAAGCAGAGGCCATTCATGCCTAATGAAAAAAAAAAGAGAGGGTTCTTGTCCTTTGGTTGATCGAGATACATAGTGTTCAAAACAATGGGAGGGTCTTCCTTCTCGGTTGGCACCTATAAGATTTTCAAAACTTCCCTTTTCACATAAGGGATCTTACACATTTTTGTCACTGGAACCTTCATATTCATTTTTCCAAACATGCTTGCAACATCTATATTTAACTGAATATCATCGATAGGAGTCGGATTAGGAAGAAACTCACATACCGGCGGTGGAGGTGGTGGAGCCACCTTTTCTGTTGATGGAAGAGGAGTATCATGATGTGATGGAAAGGATAAAGCATTTTTTCTTCTGGTGTAGGTTAGAATTTATCTCCTCCTTAATTCCTTGTTCTGATCATATGTCAATTTATTGAAGGCTCGAAGTCTCCCCTCTCTTTCTCCTATTCTTCTGGATTCATTAATATGTTCTTGGATAACTTGTTCATCGTCGAAATTGAAAATCATGAATTTTGTATCGTCGAGGTAATCTTTGTCTCATAAGGGGAACTCATCTTCCCTGTGGGGTTCTTGGCATGGGAGACACCAAGCTTCTATATCAACTTTCCCAACAGGTTTCAAAGTATCTGGGGCCTTTTCCTCTTGTTGAGGTTTTGGTTTCCAACCGGTGGTATCTCTCTATTTTCTGGAAAACTAAGGTCTGGGAGCAGATTGATTTCTTTCCATTGTAGTCATACATTTCATAAGTTAATTCTGCACCTGAACAAACTAAGTATTCATTTGGTCTATATTTTGAGTCAGGAGAGTAATTGGATCAGGAACATTGTTGTTGGAAACCTTCGTCCTTGCTTCTTTCTTGGTACGAGGGTACTGAAAAGGTTCTATTTTTTAATCAAGGAGATTCTCTTCAATGTTGATACTGAACTCTTTAGCCTCTTCCAATGATGTGGGATTTTTATCTTTGAGAATGTATCGAAACTTCCCTTCAAAAGAATTCATGTAAAGGAGATGAATTGATAATGTTGTAGGACGGTAATCTATGAATTTTATTGTACAACCTATCAAATATGAAAATGAATTCATTTATTGTTTCATTCTCCTTTTTCTTTATTTGATTGAACTAAGTCACAAGTGTCCCACCATCTGTTTTTTTACCATTTTCTCTTGAAAAAGTTGGAAAACACATCATAGGACGTGATATGATTATCAAGGATTCCTTTGAACCAATCAAGGTCTTCTTCATTCAATGATGAAGCAAATAACCTCATGGCCACATATTCATGATCAATACCTGCATTGTCCATGTCTGAGCCCATGACGTAAATGTGGTATTCATCAGTTATCACATTGTTTCCTAGGAACTTTGGCAACCACTCGTTGACTTATGTTGGCATTTTGTTAGTGTAACCTTGGATATTGGCCATGTTAATGGTTTTGTATAGGTCCCTTTCCCAAGGGAGAGCCATTGGAATGAGAGGAAGGGTATTATGGAAAAGTGTTTTAGCAATGGTAGACTTGAGAGGAGGCCTTCTTTCATAAACCTTAAACGAATTGAACCTCCGAGGGGGGAGGTTTGGGGAAAGAAGGATTATGGGAAGGTGGAGTCGCCAGATGAGCTTCAGGATGAGCTCATCAAGGAAAGGGGAAAGGTAACATTCCTTAGGTGGAATCTCCAGACAAGCTAAGGGAAAGGCTTTGGGATAGCTTACCAAAGTGTCGTTTAAGGTACGAAGAAGATTCAAAATATTCCTCGGAAACAGCACCAAAATGTTATAGTGCAAGTTGTAGGTTTAGAAAATCCCGACCCAACCACAAAATAAAGTGCTACAATTTGGGAATCTTATACTCAATGTCACCTCGATGTAGTTCTGACACTTCAAGGGTGACTAGGTCACTCTATGGAGGCGATCTCGGTGACCCTGTTATCCCCTAACCTAGAGATAACTGAGGAGATAAAGTCTCAAGGCCCACAAGTCCTAGACATGGAGTACTAAGATCCAAATGACTTGGTCATGGCCCCAGATGGCCCCTCTTTTCATTAGTGTAGTCCACTTATCACCAGCATCAATATCCATCCCACCAGCGTGGTCCTAGAGTAACAGTGGGTTTTGCTCCATGAGCTAATGAATCTGGGTATCATGGTATGTATCACTCTGATTTTTGAAGCACTTGAATATGTTGTATTGAATCCTTCCTCGTTCCATGACATTTTCTTGGAAATTATTCTCTTTTCCTCATTCATACTTGGAGGGGTGACAAGGTGCCCTGGTAAGTTGATTTCCCTTTAGGATGGGTTGCTACTGGGTGGATTTGTGAAAGGCCATCATATGTTCCCTCCATACTTACCATTTTCCATATTTATTCCTTTGATCTCCCATATCCTTGTTTGGGCATTGGGATTGGCTACAATGGGAAGGGTTGTACCTTATCTCATGGGAAGAAGGGGTTAAAGGCCTAGAGGATAAAAGTAGTTGGAAAGAGTTAAAATCCAATGTTGAAACCTTCGAGATGCTTCACCCAAGGATCCTTGAGAAAGCAGTGAAAAGCATATCCATAAGAAAAGGGGACCCATAAGATAACATAAACACTCAATGTATTAGTTGATGGATAAGTTGTCTCATCACGAGTTAGCCTATTATGACCATGGTCATGTAGCGGTATGACACTACCATCTATCTGGTCACCAAACCAATGTAGTGGATCTTGGTGGCATATCCAAGAGAAAGGGGGTATCATAAGAATCCAACCTTCTCATTTATGTGAAATGTTTGTGGATAACGTTGTCACCTCTAGTCATCAAGCTAGGACAGTGGCCCTCAACTATTCCTTTGAAGAACAAGAGAAAAAGATCAAAAGAAATAAATCTAAGAGTAAAAGGAAATGAATGGGCTAGGAAACAATTGCATTTATGACAAGGTGCATGTCACCCTCTATAAAGGCACCCATAGGTAAGACTTTGCATTTCCCTGTTATTACATGCACCCCATGCCCAAACATCTACCCCATGCCACCTCATACACTTACATGACCTACATTAGACCCCACTTGGGAAACATCCCAAACTTAGGAGAGGTTAGCCCAATAGGTCACCCTAAAACGTTCTCCAAACCTAACTTGTCAAATTGCATAATGTCTTTGAGCATTTGTCTGGCTTAAGGGAGGTTTGATGCACATGTTTGGGTAATATAATTATTGGATGTGATTTACATGTTATGATCCATGTGACTTATGAACCCCTAGAGGGCGTACTTCTTGTTGTTGCAGTACCTTGCTTGTTGGGAAGGTACTCATGAGGGAATGATTAGCTCAGACCTTCGTGGGGGCTTAAATCCCACAGATGGATGTTGACACCCCAGGCAGGGGTAAGAAGAAATTGAAGACTTGCACCAGGAGAAACAAGGATGTTTTCATTGGAGGAACCCTAGTAGACCTAACTTAGGAAACCTTTCTCTTCCCACGTGGAAGTTATCCCTTTAGGGCCTTAGACATCACCATCATAGCCCTAGATGTCACCTAGAGCTGAGTGACCTAGAGAGAGGGGTGGGTTTTCACTTTAACTTTTTCCCCTTCATCAACCAACTAGGTCCTAGGGCATCTCCCTTGGAGTGAGGCTTTCCTCCTCCTAAAGAGAAAGAGGTACCCTATTGGGATAACAGTGATGGGGTTACCTCCATGTTACGTCAATATAAGCCTACTTTCCTTCAGGATTTGGGAAAGTATATATTGTTCCGATAACATTTTTGGCATTGTTGTCGAGGAACATCGAGTCAATTTTCCTCGAAAACAAATTTTTGGTAAGTCTTTTTCTCAAATCCTTCCACTTTTCAAAGCTTACCTGGCAACTCCACTAACAGTGATTCCCTCTTTTCCCTTTGATAATACCTAGAATGATTATCTAGTGACTCCACTAATAATAAATCCAACCATGGCTTCTCAATAGGACCCAGGTAATTTTAAACCCTTGGATACGAGTGAAATTTAGAGTTACCCTCAACAAATGCCTCCGAGGTATGAAAATTGGCTCCCTAGATTCACTGATAATGATGGGGCTAGGGATGAAGATCACATGGGTAATTTTTGGGCTTTCTTTCAACTCCACCATATCAGTGATTATGTTGAATATTTTTCAATGAAACTTTTCTCTACCACTCTTCATGGAAATGATAGGAAATGGTATGATGATCTCCTTGATGCCAGCATCACATCTATGGACCATCTAGAAGAAACCTTTCTCAAGAAATGGAGTATTAAATTAGAATATATCCACATGCTAATAAAAATACTCGAGTACATGAAACAAACTAAGAATGATATTGTCAAAGAATTTCATACCAGGTTTGGTAATTTGCTACAACAAATTCCTAGAAGCCATCGTCTTGAAGAAAAGTACATCATGTACCTCTATACCAATGAACTCTTAGTGCAATTAGGGTTTCTCCTCAGAAAAAAAATTGCCAAGAATAATCCAAGAATCTTATCACATGGCTATAAAAATTGAGGTAAATATCTCCTTCAAGGGAGAACACCTCTTTACTCCATATATCAAAGTTGATGACCCAAAAGATACCCCGGATACTCTTAGTATGGAGAGATTAGTTTCCCTTGATATTTTTGTTAATAAATTCCAGGAAAGAAGGGAACAAGCCATCGACCAACAAGAGGTTGAGGAGAGGGATCCTAATGAAGGTTTCCAATCCCATGAGGAAGAGCAAGAATTTACTCATGCTTCTATAGAGGATAATGAAGACATGGTTGAAGAGCGAGAGATTTAGTATATAAAACATGATGATGGAGTACTAATGCATGCTCCTCCCACTGACGAAGCCATGCAAGATCATATTCCTCCTGCACAAAAAGAAGAGGATGAGGTTCGTCACTTTCCTTTTCAATTTTTTGACGATACCTTATTCTATGATTCAAAAGGTGAAGAAGAAAGGGAATCCTTGGAAAAGTTAGACCCTTTATATTATGAAGTTGAAGATGTAGGGGAAATTCATGAGGATGAAGCATTGATGTTGTTCTTTCATTTGATGAAGTCATCCAAGTCCTCTACGCTCCTGCATAGCAAGAAGTGAATATGGTAAGTTATTTCCCTTTCCAAGATTTTGAAGATGCTTTATTTTTTGAATTGGAAAGTGAAGAACGGTTAGAAGAGTCCTTGGATGTTTTAATCCCTCTATGTTATGATAAAGGTAATGAAATGGTTGATAATATTGATGAGTTCATACACGTTGGGAAACATAAACATAAATGGGATGTGATTGGATATGATAGGGATCCAATTTACATTGAGGGTCATTTCCAAAGGTTTCCTTTACAACTATCATATGAGGTTACTACTAATCTTGAAATTTGGCAACAAGGAGATGATGTAGTTGCAGATTTTTTCCAAGCACCCAAGGGTGACCTAGTTCTATGTTCTCCTGATTATTTTCGGTCATACATTGAGTATTTTGATGATTATTCCTTTGAGAACTTGGATTTATTCCATAAAGAAGATTATCAACCATCATTGTGCTCAGATATTGATAAGGGTGAGGGCATTGCTTTCCTAAATCACGGTACTTGTGACAAGGTTTTACAGCCTCCTTCGATTACTTTACCTCGCAATTTCATTAAGGGTGCAATTGGGAAACATGTCCCTAGTCTTAATTTTTCTCTAGAGCAAAGCCTTCTTTTAGAATTCAAGGGTAGGTTGAATTCCTTAAGAAGAAATTTGTTATCTCGGTATTCCAACCTTCCCCTGAGAAGTTTTCGGTCATACTCTAGGTTCTTGCTAGTCCCTTCCCAAACCTCAGGATGTGATGACATCCAAGGTACCCAACCTTTAGACTCTTTGATTCAGTCTTGTGAGCCTTCGATTTTTCACAATCCTTTTTTGAGATGGATTGAGCACTTTCCTAGAAGTATAACTTGGCAATTTTGTTCCTCCCTCCCGCCTCCATGAGCTAGACATTAGGATTTCCTATGATATGATACATGTTCTAACTCATGTTATTTTTGTGCTTAACTTGTCATTGTTTTGGTTTATGATGAAGCACAGAGGCAAGTATTATGAGGCATTAATAGGATGGTTTCACTAGTTATATGACTACACCTAGCATTCAACCAGTAGGTAAGTAGGGGTAGGTAGGAATTTGCATCCATTGTACATACCATTATGTATCATTCTAGCATAGTTGTAGTTACAATTGTCATATCGTTTTGATTCATTATGTATATATGTATGCTCATGATCATATGCTAGACTAGAGATGATTTTATTTGTTTATTATATCATATATGAACAAGGGGTGATATCACCACCCTAGGGATTACT
>JZKD02S0681143.1:62279-76073 GCA_000966675.3 Picea glauca | reverse complement strand
TATTGTATGATTCCTTGATCACATACATAAGTTTTTATTGAGTTTATGCTATTGCTATCACTTTGGTTGGTTTGTGTTGTCTTGGTCTTGACTGCACGAGAGCACTGGAGCGAAGTGGGAGCAACAAAGACTATAGGAAGAGATTATTAGGTATGTTACTTATTCTTGCCTCTTAGTAAATTCAATATTTAAAACTTAAGGAAAGCGTCCTATTCTGTCTTGCTTTGTTCTAGATCCAGGTGGATCTAGGGAGATTGGTTTGTGTCCGCACTTACGGATTTATCCCATAACAGCAATGGAGACCATTTCCTCCTAATGAGGTAGGATTGATCCAAGTGGATATCAGTGGCCACCCACCTTTTCCAACTGGCTCAAAACAGTTTTCTAACAATTTTGGTAATTTACTATTTTTAGCAGTTTTCACGTCCGGAGTCGTTTTGAGGCCCTAAATGATGTTTTTGGGGAAAATAGGTTTGCAAAATCCAGGTTCCTTATGTATTGTGCCTAAAATGAATCTCCTTGACGATACCTTTCCAATGGGCTATCATACGCCTAAAATAGAGATCGTATGCAAAAGTTATGACCTCGCGAAGTTGATGTACTAACTTACCCAAACGGGGCCCACATGACTTTTGGCGCTTCATCTCCTAGGGTTATGTTTTTGGATGTCTAGGGTTTTTGGCATTCCTTCTTATGGTAAAAATGCCTTCAGAGCCTCATTGTAATCATCTTCTTACGAATGAGTTCAGTCGTCACATCTCTTCTCAGAGAGAAGCCGCCACCATTCCAGTAAGTTTGTTTCCGCTGCATTTTACAGTTTCAACTTATTTCATTATTGAATAGAAAACCAGTTTTACTGTATCTTTGTTATTCTGTGTTAATCACTTATCAATAATTTGTATTCATTTCGTTTTGATCATAAAATATGGATCAGAAACATCCCAAACTTAAGAGAGGTTGTCCTAATAGGACACCCTGAGAACTTCTCCAAACCTAACTTGTCAAATTGCATAACGTCTTTGAGCATTTGTCTGGGTTAAGGGGGGTTTGATGCACATGTTTGTGTAATTTAATTATTGGATGTGATTTACATGCTATGATCCATGTGACTTATGAACCCCTGGAGCGCGTACTTGTTATTGTTGCAGGACCTTGCTCAGTGGACACATACACATGAGGGAATGATTAGCTTAGACCTTCATGGGGGCTTAAAGCCCACAGATGGATGTCGAAACCCCAGACAGGGGTAAGAAGAAATTGAATACTTGCACCAAGAGAAAGAAGGGTGTTGCCTTTGGAGGCACCCTGGAAAATCTATACATAGGAGACCTTTCTCTTACCACATGGACATTATCCCTTGATGGCCCTAAACGTCACCATCATATCCCTAGACGTCACCTAGAGCTAGGTTTCATTTTTGGAAGCATTTGTGAGCCTGGTGGCATGTGTGGAAATCATTTGGGGCTTATGGAGGCCAAGTGCCCCACTTTTCCAGCCCAACGTTTCACTTATGGGGCTCAATGTCACCCTAGAGGTGCATGACGTCACCCTTGGAGGTGTTTCTAGATGAAAATTATTTTATTTATGTCAAAATTGAATTTTGTTGTAAATTGTCCAGGTCGGCCTTGTTTTTTACCTAAAAATTAATTAAAGGTCAAAAATTTTATAAATAAACATAAACTAGTCTCAATTTTACATAACAACTTGTCCTTTGAGACAAGAGGTCTGAAATTTGCGCCCTATTAGGGTTATTGGCTAAAATTATGAGGCACCACTCTTGTTTAAGGTTGAATTTTGCAACTCGGATCAATTTTGGAATTTTTATGGTGATCTTGCATGGTATTCTCATGATTATTCTTGGTGCAAGTAAGTGAAATCTACATTTTGTCTTCTATTGAATGGTTTATTTTATGGTTTTATTTGCTCATACAAGATTATGAAATTGCATGGTGTATTTAATGCTTGAAGTAAGAAACTTAAGTTGCTACTTTCTGACTTTTTATTTTCGAAGATTTTCACTAATTGATCTAGCAACTAGTGAAACCCTAGAGCCCTAAATTGCTAGCACTCTAAGGGTTTGGACTTAGTTATTGTTGCATAATTTTTTACTCCATAATAAATCTAAAGAGGGCAAGGCGCTAGGGCCTAGAATTTCCTACACCCTAGCATCTTGTCTCTTGAGGTCAAAGTCGAGGAGGACTTAAGTTACTACTTCTCCTAGGCATTTTCCCTCTTAGACTTTTGTGCATCATCATCATTGATTTGCAACCTTAGAAGAAGTCTTCCACCTTGACTCCATTACCCTTGAAGGCACTAGTCCTCCTCTCTTACCTCTTGACAAGACTCAACTCAAACTCCTTCACTTCATACTCAAACTCTTTCACTTTATACTATACTAATTTGCTAACCTAGTCTAGAAATACTAACAACTAATTTTTTGTTGTCATAGTCACTACTGCAACTATCATTTTGCAGCTTATATTAGCCTACTAGCCATCTAATTCATCCTGGAATTTGTATAAGGAAAGGTACTATCAATAAGTGTTAAAGTTTATGTTTAATTGCCTTTTTAGAGTGCAAATTATGAAGGTGTTACTGTTGTCATAGTTGTTGTTACAGCCATTGTTGTAGCCCTTAACGGCCCTAAAATCATCCATAAAACCATTGGGAATTTGTACTAAGCAAACCATAATCATTGGATATTGAAGTAGTGTCTTATTTATCTACTATAGTACTTTTCTGAAGTGGTTTTATTGTTGTCATCATCATCCATTAATGTTGTTTGGATAGACATTTAATTCATTCATTAACTTTTATTTAAATTGAAAAGTGTGAGTGACAAACCATTATCAAGTTTGCAAGACTATTTTATCTCTTCCTTGTCATCATAACTTGCAACTTTCAAGATACATTGTTGCTACTATGATCTCACTTTCATTATATAGTAACTTGTTCAGGCAGCACATAATTTGTTTAAGAAGTCATTGATTATAATTGTTGCTACTAACGTTTGATGCTTCATTGATAAAGGGAAGGTACAAACCCATTTTCATTTTCCCTTGTCCCTTTCAACTTCACGAAAGTGACTTCTTCTGTTGAGTGACCTGGAGAGAGGGGTGGGTTTTCACTGTATGTTTTTTCCCTTCATCAACCAACTAGGTCCTGGGAAATCTCCATTGGAGTGATTCTTTCCTCCTCCTAAAGAGAAAGAGGTACCCTATTGGGGTGATAGTGATAGGGTTACCTCTGTCTTATGTCAATCTAATCCTACTTGCCTTCGGGCTTTGGGAAAGTATAAATTGTGCGATAACAGACCCTAGGGGGAATGAGATGGAGATGGATAGAGATGGAAGTGGAGCCGATAGAGATCAATTCTAAGTGGAGTGAAATGTGTGGAATGAAGTCTTGGGAATTTCCAAGGGTTTCGAGTTATGTTGAGTAACCTGTAAATGTGAAATACTTTCTCGAGACACAAGAAAAACCAGTTTGAAATGATGTATGTTATTTGGATCAGCAAGTTAATCTTGTTGTCCCTAATTTGAAGCAATAGATAACAATATATATCATCAATAATATGGTACTATAATATGCTCAATAATGCTAGATATCAAGTCGAAGATACAAGAGAAAGACTAGTTAATGACTAGCTAAACTCAAGATGAAAAACCAATATTCTAGCATAAAAAGATAAGGTTGTTGTAAACACTTGTCTATAGAAAATTATATCAGCCTTATGGATGTAAAATTCAATGTATTGCAGCAAGCTGAAAACCACTCAAACTTTTCCAAACTGTGTGCTAGACCAAGAATAATAAGTGTGCAAACTTTGAGCAAATTCCAATGGTTGATAAGAGAGTTATTCAAGCAAATGAGTTAGGGTTTTTGCAGCCCTAATGGCTGAATATTAAATTTTATAAGAGCAGAAAGAAGTATCCCTTTGATGGGGACTCCCTAGTGGTTGTGAGGTTCCCAAGGCACAAAGAATGCAATCCACTTTGAAAGAAGTAAAAATGACCAAAAATCATGTTTCCCAATGCAATAATTTGTTTCTCCAATGCAAGATGAGCGCCTTTAGTTATGGGTTAATGGGGTTAAAATGAAATAGCTAGGGTTACTAAATCCTTGTGGGTGTAAATCCTTTTATTTCCCAAGGCAAGTAGCCTAGCTAGGGTTTGAATATGAGGGGTGTAAATCCTCTTACCTCCTCAACTAAGCCATTGCAAAATAACTTTAAAAGGTTAGCAATTATAGTGGAAACTAGGATAGGGGTGTATATCCTTATACTCCCTATCTAGCCTTGGCCAAAACAACCTTATCTTGAATTATAAATGATAATAACAAAGTAAAGACACCATACCATTCAAGAAAAAGGAATAACATGCCAAAGTAAACCTCCGAAAGAGAATGACCTCCTAGAGATAGCACACCATTATCATCATCACACCATAACCAAAAGTATTATTACATAGCACAAGAGGCAAAATACTCCAAGTGTAGGGAAAATTTCAGACCAATACTTCTCACGAGAGGGAGAGTTATATCCAAATGAGATATTATGATTTCTTATTTATACAAAATGTCAATAAGATGACTTGTCCATAAATTAAGGGGTAAACCACAAGACTAGGGGTCAACAACCCTAGTATTTCCCCCTTTAACAAAGTAATATTAAACAATTTATTTAAAGTTTCACTTTTTCACAAATAAACCCTAATTTTACATGGATGTCTCCCCTTTAGGAGAATTTTTGCCACTTAGAAGAAGTTGTTGGTGTTGGAGAAGCATGGGTAGGCCTCCAAAGGCCACATGTCAAGAATCTAGGCAATATTCTCATGTTGGAGACCTCCTCCTCCTCAAAACATCCATGTGTCAATGAGTGGCTACTCACCACCAAGCCCTAACCCCTTAGATGACGTCATGCTCAAAAAGGAAAGGTTTTTCCTCTCCTAGATAAAATGTTTTGCATGTGGGGAATAGGATACATCATCCATGTCATGTTCAAGGCCTTTCAAGTTTGATCTTCTTTATTCGGCATGTGGACCCTTGGCATCAAACCTGTGGGCTTGCGGCCCCATGAAAGCCTAAGCTAGGATTTTTCTCCCAAAACTGTCCACCAACTAGGTCCCACAAAGACAAATGAGCATGCCCTCCAGGTATCTCAAGTTATATCATTATGATAAGTGAATCCAATCAAAAAATGAGCCACCTAAGCATGTGCATCAAAGATCACTATATCAAACAATTAATTTCTCAAAAACACTATGTGACTTCTCAAGCTTGAATATGGGAGGGTTGACGAGGTGTCCTATTGGGTATGTCTTTCCCTAGGTCAAGGAAAGTTTCTAAGATATCCCTCTCTAAGCCATGTAAATTGGATGAAGTGGTTGGGGTCAAGACTCAATGGGCATAGGGCTCATGACATACAAGGGGTTGTAGTATCTCATTCATGGGCTTCTTTGTAGAGGGTTTGTGGTACCTTCATCCGCAATGCATTTTTTCCAATCCCATTAATTTCCATACTTTCATTCTTTCATAATTTAAAGGAGATGTTGAAGTTAACTACCTTGTCGTGGTGACCATATAATGGAAATGTCACCCACAAACACCTAGTGGAAATGATAAGGTTGGTTTGTGATGAGACCTCCTTTCTCTCAGCCATACAACTAAGAGTCATTACCCTACTTCAGTGACCAAATGATGACAATTTCATACCACTAGATATTCATGGACGTGATAGGTCAACTTGTGATGAGACCTCTTATCCTTCAACTAACCTTTTAAGAATTATTTATTATATTGTGGGTCCCCATTACTCAAATATAAGTGTTTTGCTTCTTTCTTGGGTGATCCCTAGGTGAAGCATCTGGAAGGTTCATACAAGGTTTTTATCTTTTACCCAACATTAATCACTTTAGGCCTTCAACCCCTTCTTCCCATTGAATGAGGGACACCCCTTCTTGGGTCAATACACCCTAAAATACCAAGATATAAGGAAATGGAGGGAAATAATGATGGAAAGTGGTAAGTATAGTCGGGAACAGTATGATGGCTCTTTAAGGGAGTTCCTAGTAGCAAACCCATCCCCAAGGAAAACCACTTACTATGACACAATGTCAACCACCAATTGAAATAAGGCAAAAGGCATAATGTCCAAGCATATATCATGAAATCTAGAGAAATATAAGATACAACATACTCAACTAGATCAAATATTGAAATTATGCTCACCATAAAACTGACTTGTACCTCATGGAGCAAGGCCCACTGCCTTCCGGAAGCCAGTTGATGTGGTGGACTCCATCTAGAAATCTATGACCATTTGTGGTGGTGAGAGGGGTTTCCAACTATGCAAAAGGGATTTGTTGGCCATGTAGTCTTCTCGGAACTCCATGTCTGAAACCTGAGGGCCTTGAGATATAATCTCCTTAGTTGTCCACAAAATGGGGATAACAGGCATAATTGGAAATGAATCTACACAAAAAAATTCCCTTCCCTTGCAAACTTTGAAGTTGACTAATGGTACGAGGAGGAGGAAAATTTACAATAGCCTCGACCTTCAAGGGATCAATCAAGATCCCATGCTTGGACACAATGAAGCCTAGAAATCTCCCAGAAACCACACAAAAGATGCATTTAATTGGATTCAAACGAATGTTGTAGTATTGGCATAAGATAAAAATGGCACGCAAGTGACCTGGGTGATCCTCACGACGTTGTGAGCAAGCATCCAAATAATCTAAGTAATCCTCTACAATTTGTTTGATTTCATGGAAAGCGCATGACATGGCCCATTCAAAAGTGGCTCCAACATTTTAAATACCAAAGAGTAGTTTTTGATAAGAAAAAGTACCCCAAGGACAAATGAAGGTTGTCTTGTGTTGATCTTTCGGTTTATTCTGGAACTAGTTATAGCCGGAGAAACCGTCCATGAATGAGAATATCGTTGGATTAATGAGAGGGGGGGTGAATCAGGAATAGAGAAATTTAATCCTTTTTAACCATAAAATGCAAGTGTTATGTCAATGTATCATTATAATCCTATAGTTGCAGATTAAATAAACAATGAACAAATGAGCAATCATACACATACACAGCACACCAATGTTTTTACGTGGAAACCAAAAGTGGGAGAAAACCACAGAATGCTTTTTCTTATATGTCTTTAAGAATTACATTCATTGGAAGCACCAACTTCCTTTGTTTTCCAGCTTCAACTGGAAGGAGGATCCAACCCCCTAGTTTCTCAGGCTACAACCTGAGGGAAGCTCTAACTCCCTAATTCTCTTGCCACAACCAGAAGGAGGCTACAACCCCCTTTGTTCTCTGGCTGCAACCGGAAGGTGGCTACATCCAGAAGGAGGATACAACCCCCTTTGTTCTCNGACACCCTGAGAACTTCTCCAAACCTAACTTGTCAAATTGCATAACGTCTTTGAGCATTTGTCTGGGTTAAGGGGGGTTTGATGCACATGTTTGTGTAATTTAATTATTGGATGTTATTTACATGCTATGATCCATGTGACTTATGAACCCCTAGAGGGCGTACTTGTTATTGTTGCATGACCTTGCTCAGTGGACACATACACATGAGGGAATGATTAGCTTAGACCTTCATGGGGGCTTAAAGCCCACAGATGGATGTCGAAACCCCAGATAGGGGTAAGAAGAAATTGAATACTTGCACCTAGAGAAAGAAGGGTGTTGCCTTTGGAGGCACCCTGGCAAATCTATACATATGAGACCTTGCTCTTACCACATGGACATTATCCCTTGATGGCCCTAAACGTCACCATCATATCCCTAGACGTCACCTAGAGCTAGGTTTCATTTTTGGAAGCATTTGTGAGCCTGGTGGCATGTGTGGGAATCATTTAGGGCTTATGGAGGCCAAGTTCCCCACTTTTCCAGCCCAACGTTTCACTTATAGGGCTCAATGTCACCCTAGAGGTGCATGACGTCACCCTTGGAGGTGTTTCTAGATGAAAATTATTTTATTTATGTCAAAATTGAATTTTGTTGTAAATTGTCGAGGTCGGCCTTGTTTTTTACCTAAAAATTAATTAAAGGTCAAAAATTTTATAAATAAACATAAACTAGTCTCAATTTTACATAAAAACTTGTCCTTTGAGACAAGAGGTCTGAAATTTGCGCCCTATTAGGGTTATTGGCTAAAATTATGAGGCACCACTCTTGTTTAAGGTTGAATTTTGCAAATCGGATCAATTTTGGAATTTTTATGGTGATCTTGCATGGTATTCTCATGATTATTCTTGGTGCAAGTAAGTGAAATCTACATTTTGTCTTCGATTGAATGGTTTATTTTATGGTTTTATTTGCTCATACAAGATTATGAAATTTCATGGTGTATTTAATGCTTGAAGTAAGAAACTTAAGTTGCTACTTTCTGACTTTTTATTTTCGAAGATTTTCACTAATTGATCTAGCAACTAGTGAAACTCTAGAGCCCTAAATTGCTAGCACTCTAAGGGTTTGGACTTAGTTATTGTTGCATAAGTTTTTACTCCATAATAAATCTAAAAAGGGCAAGGCGCTAGGGCCTAGAATTTCCTACACCCTAGCATCTTGTCTCTTGAGGTCAAAGCCGAGGAGAACTTAAGTTACTACTTCTCCTAGGCATTTTCCCTCTTAGACTTTTGTGCATCATCATCATTGATTTGCAACCTTAGAAGAAGTCTTCCACCTTGACTCCATTACCCTTGAAGGCACTAGTCCTCCTCTCTTACCTCTTGACAAGACTCAACTCAAACTCCTTCACTTCATACTCAAACTCTTTCACTTTATACTATACTAATTTGCTAACCTAGTCTAGAAATACTAACAACTAATTTTTTGTTGTCATAGTCACTACTGCAACTATCATTTTGCAGCTTATATTAGCCTACTAGCCATCTAATTCATCCTGGAATTTGTATAAGGAAAGGTACTATCAATAAGTGTTAAAGTTTATGTTTAATTGCCTTTTTAGAGTGCAAATTATGAAGGTGTTACTGTTGTCATAGTTGTTGTTACAGCCATTGTTGTAGCCCTTAACGGCCCTAAAATCATCCATAAAACCATTGGGAATTTGTACTAAGCAAACCATAATCATTGGATATTGAAGTAGTGTCTTATTTATCTACTATAGTACTTTTCTGAAGTGGTTTTATTGTTGTCATCATCATCCATTAATGTTGTTTGGATAGACATTTAATTCATTCATTAACTTTTATTTAAATTGAAAAGTGTGAGTGACAAACCATTATCAAGTTTGCAAGACTATTTTATCTCTTCCTTGTCATCATAACTTGCAACTTTCAAGATACATTGTTGCTACTATGATCTCACTTTCATTATATAGTAACTTGTTCAGGCAGCACATAATTTGTTTAAGAAGTCATTGATTATAATTGTTGCTACTAACGTTTGATGCTTCATTGATAAAGGGAAGGTACAAACCCATTTTCATTTTCCCTTGTCCCTTTCAACTTCACGAAAGTGACTTCTTCTGTTGAGTGACCTGGAGAGAGGGGTGGGTTTTCACTGTATGTTTTTTCCCTTCATCAACCAACTAGGTCCTGGGAAATCTCCATTGGAGTGATTCTTTCCTCCTCCTAAAGAGAAAGAGGTACCCTATTGGGGTGATAGTGATAGGGTTACCTCTGTCTTATGTCAATCTAATCCTACTTGCCTTCGGGCTTTGGGAAAGTATAAATTGTGCGATAACAGACCCTAGGGGGAATGAGATGGAGATGGATAGAGATGGAAGTGGAGCCGATAGAGATCAATTCTAAGTGGAGTGAAATGTGTGGAATGAAGTCTTGGGAATTTCCAAGGGTTTCGAGTTATGTTGAGTAACCTGTAAATGTGAAATACTTTCTCGAGACACAAGAAAAACCAGTTTGAAATGATGTATGTTATTTGGATCAGCAAGTTAATCTTGTTGTCCCTAATTTGAAGCAATAGATAACAATATATATCATCAATAATATGGTACTATAATATGCTCAATAATGCTAGATATCAAGTCGAAGATACAAGAGAAAGACTAGTTAATGACTAGCTAAACTCAAGATGAAAAACCAATATTCTAGCATAAAAAGATAAGGTTGTTGTAAACACTTGTCTATAGAAAATTATATCAGCCTTATGGATGTAAAATTCAATGTATTGCAGCAAGCTGAAAACCACTCAAACTTTTCCAAACTGTGTGCTAGACCAAGAATAATAAGTGTGCAAACTTTGAGCAAATTCCAATGGTTGATAAGAGAGTTATTCAAGCAAATGAGTTAGGGTTTTTGCAGCCCTAATGGCTGAATATTAAATTTTATAAGAGCAGAAAGAAGTATCCCTTTGATGGGGACTCCCTAGTGGTTGTGAGGTTCCCAAGGCACAAAGAATGCAATCCACTTTGAAAGAAGTAAAAATGACCAAAAATCATGTTTCCCAATGCAATAATTTGTTTCTCCAATGCAAGATGAGCGCCTTTAGTTATGGGTTAATGGGGTTAAAATGAAATAGCTAGGGTTACTAAATCCTTGTGGGTGTAAATCCTTTTATTTCCCAAGGCAAGTAGCCTAGCTAGGGTTTGAATATGAGGGGTGTAAATCCTCTTACCTCCTCAACTAAGCCATTGCAAAATAACTTTAAAAGGTTAGCAATTATAGTGGAAACTAGGATAGGGGTGTATATCCTTATACTCCCTATCTAGCCTTGGCCAAAACAACCTTATCTTGAATTATAAATGATAATAACAAAGTAAAGACACCATACCATTCAAGAAAAAGGAATAACATGCCAAAGTAAACCTCCGAAAGAGAATGACCTCCTAGAGATAGCACACCATTATCATCATCACACCATAACCAAAAGTATTATTACATAGCACAAGAGGCAAAATACTCCAAGTGTAGGGAAAATTTCAGACCAATACTTCTCACGAGAGGGAGAGTTATATCCAAATGAGATATTATGATTTCTTATTTATACAAAATGTCAATAAGATGACTTGTCCATAAATTAAGGGGTAAACCACAAGACTAGGGGTCAACAACCCTAGTATTTCCCCCTTTAACAAAGTAATATTAAACAATTTATTTAAAGTTTCACTTTTTCACAAATAAACCCTAATTTTACATGGATGTCTCCCCTTTAGGAGAATTTTTGCCACTTAGAAGAAGTTGTTGGTGTTGGAGAAGCATGGGTAGGCCTCCAAAGGCCACATGTCAAGAATCTAGGCAATATTCTCATGTTGGAGACCTCCTCCTCCTCAAAACATCCATGTGTCAATGAGTGGCTACTCACCACCAAGCCCTAACCCCTTAGATGACGTCATGCTCAAAAAGGAAAGGTTTTTCCTCTCCTAGATAAAATGTTTTGCATGTGGGGAATAGGATACATCATCCATGTCATGTTCAAGGCCTTTCAAGTTTGATCTTCTTTATTCGGCATGTGGACCCTTGGCATCAAACCTGTGGGCTTGCGGCCCCATGAAAGCCTAAGCTAGGATTTTTCTCCCAAAACTGTCCACCAACTAGGTCCCACAAAGACAAATGAGCATGCCCTCCAGGTATCTCAAGTTATATCATTATGATAAGTGAATCCAATCAAAAAATGAGCCACCTAAGCATGTGCATCAAAGATCACTATATCAAACAATTAATTTCTCAAAAACACTATGTGACTTCTCAAGCTTGAATATGGGAGGGTTGACGAGGTGTCCTATTGGGTATGTCTTTCCCTAGGTCAAGGAAAGTTTCTAAGATATCCCTCTCTAAGCCATGTAAATTGGATGAAGTGGTTGGGGTCAAGACTCAATGGGCATAGGGCTCATGACATACAAGGGGTTGTAGTATCTCATTCATGGGCTTCTTTGTAGAGGGTTTGTGGTACCTTCATCCGCAATGCATTTTTTCCAATCCCATTAATTTCCATACTTTCATTCTTTCATAATTTAAAGGAGATGTTGAAGTTAACTACCTTGTCGTGGTGACCATATAATGGAAATGTCACCCACAAACACCTAGTGGAAATGATAAGGTTGGTTTGTGATGAGACCTCCTTTCTCTCAGCCATACAACTAAGAGTCATTACCCTACTTCAGTGACCAAATGATGACAATTTCATACCACTAGATATTCATGGACGTGATAGGTCAACTTGTGATGAGACCTCTTATCCTTCAACTAACCTTTTAAGAATTATTTATTATATTGTGGGTCCCCATTACTCAAATATAAGTGTTTTGCTTCTTTCTTGGGTGATCCCTAGGTGAAGCATCTGGAAGGTTCATACAAGGTTTTTATCTTTTACCCAACATTAATCACTTTAGGCCTTCAACCCCTTCTTCCCATTGAATGAGGGACACCCCTTCTTGGGTCAATACACCCTAAAATACCAAGATATAAGGAAATGGAGGGAAATAATGATGGAAAGTGGTAAGTATAGTCGGGAACAGTATGATGGCTCTTTAAGGGAGTTCCTAGTAGCAAACCCATCCCCAAGGAAAACCACTTACTATGACACAATGTCAACCACCAATTGAAATAAGGCAAAAGGCATAATGTCCAAGCATATATCATGAAATCTAGAGAAATATAAGATACAACATACTCAACTAGATCAAATATTGAAATTATGCTCACCATAAAACTGACTTGTACCTCATGGAGCAAGGCCCACTGCCTTCCGGAAGCCAGTTGATGTGGTGGACTCCATCTAGAAATCTATGACCATTTGTGGTGGTGAGAGGGGTTTCCAACTATGCAAAAGGGATTTGTTGGCCATGTAGTCTTCTCGGAACTCCATGTCTGAAACCTGAGGGCCTTGAGATATAATCTCCTTAGTTGTCCACAAAATGGGGATAACAGGCATAATTGGAAATGAATCTACACAAAAAAATTCCCTTCCCTTGCAAACTTTGAAGTTGACTAATGGTACGAGGAGGAGGAAAATTTACAATAGCCTCGACCTTCAAGGGATCAATCAAGATCCCATGCTTGGACACAATGAAGCCTAGAAATCTCCCAGAAACCACACAAAAGATGCATTTAATTGGATTCAAACGAATGTTGTAGTATTGGCATAAGATAAAAATGGCACGCAAGTGACCTGGGTGATCCTCACGACGTTGTGAGCAAGCATCCAAATAATCTAAGTAATCCTCTACAATTTGTTTGATTTCATGGAAAGCGCATGACATGGCCCATTCAAAAGTGGCTCCAACATTTTAAATACCAAAGAGTAGTTTTTGATAAGAAAAAGTACCCCAAGGACAAATGAAGGTTGTCTTGTGTTGATCTTTCGGTTTATTCTGGAACTAGTTATAGCCGGAGAAACCGTCCATGAATGAGAATATCGTTGGATTAATGAGAGGGGGGGTGAATCAGGAATAGAGAAATTTAATCCTTTTTAACCATAAAATGCAAGTGTTATGTCAATGTATCATTATAATCCTATAGTTGCAGATTAAATAAACAATGAACAAATGAGCAATCATACACATACACAGCACACCAATGTTTTTACGTGGAAACCAAAAGTGGGAGAAAACCACAGAATGCTTTTTCTTATATGTCTTTAAGAATTACATTCATTGGAAGCACCAACTTCCTTTGTTTTCCAGCTTCAACTGGAAGGAGGATCCAACCCCCTAGTTTCTCAGGCTACAACCTGAGGGAAGCTCTAACTCCCTAATTCTCTTGCCACAACCAGAAGGAGGCTACAACCCCCTTTGTTCTCTGGCTGCAACCGGAAGGTGGCTACATCCAGAAGGAGGATACAACCCCCTTTGTTCTC
>JZKD02S0681143.1:26321-48395 GCA_000966675.3 Picea glauca | reverse complement strand
TATGCCATACATTTGAAATCACATGCTTTCAACTCAAGTATGAGTAATCACTAATGTAGTGACCCAAATAGTTATTTGCAGGGGAAATTTATAAAAATATCCCAATATGATAAGTTCAATCATGTTAGAAAAAGAGAACTAAAACAACTTCAACATATTCCAATGACAATCGCATGAACTGAAATAAACCATGTCTAATTTTTGCAAGTATAGATGTCACTCATTTGGACCTGAAATGTTACAATATGACTCTTTAGCAAGCGAGTTCAAAGAATCTTGGAGAAATAGAACTTTGTTTCTTGCAGAATCTTCACCACTATAGAAATTTCTTACTAACAGCCTCTCTTGGTGCCTTCTCTTTCCCTTTTTAAAGTCTTCTCTCAATGTTCTTGAAGTAGTTAGGGTTTTCTTTTCTAGAACTTTCCACAATTCCTTTTTGGAGTAAACCACTTTAAATTTTTACTTTATTGAATTCTCATTAATGATGTCATTTCATTGAAATTCGTGCCTCCAAATAGGTCCCACTTATTCCTTTAATAAACTTTATTTTCAAATTTTCATTTTGACTGCCTTTAACAAAAGTGGATTTTTTTTTTAATTTTATGGGCAATATATTTTCTCTTTCATCCATGGAAAACATTATGGATGTAATATTCATCATCTTAGCTTTCCAACGAGTCCTCCTAAGTGCAATTTGGAGTTATGGGTCTCAAGATATGAGCTCGGGAAGTTGAGGCTCCAAGCAGATTCATCGGCAAAGCCTAAAAATATAGCCGACTTTTCTTTTAATTTTTTAGAAAATCATGACCAATTTCAGCCCTTAATATCTAATCTAAGAAGACTTTGTGATTCGACCTCTTAGAAAATTATTGAAATAAAAAAATATTTGTGTTTCCCAGTCACCCTCCAACATGCACCCAGTCATCATTCAATCAGCATGAGTCGACAATTAGTCAACAATGAGTCAGCCTCCACGTGTCGTTGTGCGATAGGTCACCATGAACTTCCACATGTCACCACTCGATCGGTTTCCACATATCACACTCCCATTAGTCGACATGTGTCATCAATAGTTGGCTTCCATGTGTACAAACACTTGGCTGCCATGTTAAGTGATCTCATTGGTTAATGGTATAGTGGGAAAAACATAGGATAAATGGTTAAGGGAAAAAGTGGATGATAGGTGGGGAGGAAGGTCATGAGGAAGGAGAGAGAGGGGAGAGAATGCAGATGTGGAGTGGGGGATGCGGAGTGAGGGAGGAGAGGAGTGTAGTTCCACATGGGGAGGAGGTAAAGGGGGAGTAAGGGGAAAATGTTAAGTAGGAAAAAGTGGAACCAAGAAAATGTACGGGATGAAGAACTAAGACTCAAGAAAATGTGACTAAGTCAAGACTTACTCTTAAGTTTTAAGAATAGAACCGGGAAAAAATAAGTGGGGTTCCAAGAAAATATGTGTGGTTCCAAGAATCTAATCATAGTTCCAAGAAAATGGGCATGTTTCCAAAAATGGGAATAATTTTAGAAAATCTTGTTTCCAATAAAATTAGTTGTGTTACACATGGAAAAGCACTCTTTGGGCGATTGAACAAAAATATGTATATCTTGAGCATACAGACCCGTATTTTTAATGTGTAAAATGCATGATGAAGCTAAGACTAAGGGCTACGCTATGAACTAATAATCATTCAAAATTTCCTTCTTCTGATATCAATTTTTTTTTTTGTTATTCCAAGAGCAGGAAATCTGGGTGATCAATTTTTTTGATCAACACTCATCCAACCACAAACTCAAACATCATCATGTCCAACCTTACAGCCAGTCATCCAACCAAATATTACACCAAGATAGGTCCTGAAATCTACAGAGATTCCTCATTTCTAGGGGCATTCCCTTTTGACCCATGCCAACCACAACCCACAAGTTATTTTATTGTATATTCCATCTTAACAGTATATTAGGCACCTTCAACCTCATTGGGCCTATGATAGATACGCCACCATCACCTTTTTATTTTTCCTTCAAAAACAAGTCTGTAATTTTATTCAAATATGTAATTCACATATGCCTTTCAGCATTCAATTAGCCTTTTTTGGAAAAGGATAACACTCTTCGTATCATATATGACTGCCTCATATATCTCTCTTCACACATCTTCATTTTAAAAGTCATTGATTAACCAATACAAACCATACATATATGTATGAACCACCCAAAAATAAAACATACATAGTTCAAAAATATACCTCAAAACCTTTACTTTATGGTACTTCCCAGCAGCGCATTCCATATGGATAACAATATAAACCCTACATAATACATATACCACAATATTGAACCATTGGGTTATATAAAAGGAGGATGGACATAAAAAAAAATTATGACCATAGACTTCTCCCTGGATGAACCATCATGCCATTGCTCTAGAGAAATGAATGATATTCTTTAAACCCAAACCCCCCGGGTCTTTAGGTACAACAAGTTTTTTTTTTCATTTGAACGAGGGTATCCCCATCTTTTCTCTACTCCCAAACCATAGAAACCCAAAGTTGAATCTATTGATTACCTCCAAAACCCTCGTTGGCATCTATGCCAAAGAGATCCAATAAAATGAGTTTCTTCAAGGATTGATTTTACTAGAATCAGTATCCCACCCTTTGACAACCAAGGGTACACCATACTTTTATCCTCTTTTCCACCTTTGTTATCAACTAGTGCCAATATTTTTTTTCTGAAATCCATTTGGTTTAATAATAAATCCCAAACATTTTAAACGCCCATTGAACCCAATCTACTTTTAAGGAAATAAAGTGGAGAAATAAATTGGTATCAAACTTTACAACCCCCATAAATGAGACATAAGACTTATCTAAATTTATTTTCATCCCAGTAGAAATACAATAAAGATCCATAATTTCCTTTAAATTATCATCATCTCTTTTTAATGCCACCATCACCTACCACTTTTTGTCACCCATTATGCATGCCCCCCCTCTCCCCACGGAGGGGATCCCATCACACATATCCCATTTTTATTTCCCCCACTAGGTGTAACTAAGACTCTAGTCATGGCCACACTAACTCTTTTGGTACTCACCCTCAGTATACATGTATGTTACCTCAAACCCCCCAATCTCAATTTCTCCCTAGCATCCTCAACTCGTATGGCCTTTCACCCTATAACTCATCCCCATGCCCCCTACCGACGACTCTGAAACTTATTGTAGCACCACACAAAAATAGAAAGAAGGTTGGGGGAACTAATTCTCCTAGACTCGTTGTATCCCCCCAAACCATCGCCCACGTACAAATCCCAACTCCTTGCGCAAAATCATAAGGTCTCACTCCATATATAAAATTGTGTCTCTTCCCTCAATCTGATTTTTTTTTTTCAAAATATACAGTCTTGGAGAGGCAATATCATATGTTGTATCTCTAGCTATACAACTTATTATATTTATACTTTCTATTCAAATATGGTATTACCCCGAGACAACATATTTATAGTTTTCATTTCTAGTTAAATATGGTATCACCACTTGAGGAAACATATTTAGATTTATATTTTGTAGTTGGGAAATCAAATATATACCATTGCTACATTGAAAAAATATAATACCAAATGGATATAGATCTCTTACGTGAATAAGAATTTACTCTAAAACCTTAAGAAGAGTATCCCAAATTCAAAAGACAAGAGTATCATCTAAAGTTTGAGGTCGGTGTCCCTACATAAATTAGTTTATATTTGTTTCAAAATTGATTGGACTACGAAAAGGATATAATCTATTCAATTTTCGCATGCTCCTATCCCATCTTGGGTTTCAAGAATAATTGGGAGTTGTAGTGGTTTCAAAAGAGGTGCAAAATTTCCAAAAAGTTTGGATGTAAACACAAGAGAGAATCTGGGGACTCGGGTCCTGATGAGATAGTTAGAGAACTTGTTAGTAACATAATTAAGTTGTTTTTTAGAAAAGATCAGTGGTTACATAAGCTCAAATCCTACTTGGGTTGATAAAACACACAAAATTAAAACATGCAACAAAGTTGTTGGGTTTTCAAGATGCTAAACACACAAAATCACATGAGAATGTATCAAAAAATGTATTGAACGCATTATCTTCATTTGGAAAATCAATAAAACTTGATATCCAAGCTACTCACAAGGAAATTACAATAGTTGTTATTGCACTAGGGACTTCAATAATCCAAATGATAACAATGATGTCAAAATTGCTTCATGCAATTTCAAGAAAAACATTGTGGATGCATATTAAATTTAGGGTCCATACAGATGAAAGAATTGAAGTTTCTTGTTCGGATCTTGTTTGCAGGAAACCCTACTGATGTAGACTTCCAAAACACATTAGAGATCAAGTGGTGGAGTTATTGGAAAAACCCATTCTCATGTTATACCAAATCGGAATCATTTTCTACGGTGACGCTTATCTAGAGGCGTGTATGATGAGCATTGTAAGCACATTATGGAAATGATGCAAGTTGAACTATTTGAGGAATTTCAAGAAATCAATCTTGGTGTCGATATTTCCATTAGCATGTTTGGTAAATTGAAACCATGGTATATTAGATCCAACACAGTTTGCAACACTTGTTTTTGTTGATACCGCACTGAATTCCAACTCTAGTATGACACATTTGTAGATTTATGAAAACAGGACTAGCAAGGTGACCCTCCTCCTCCCATTGTACGCAATTTATTTCAATGATATTATCAAAAGGAATCCCAAATATATATTTTCACTAAAACATGTGTAGGTGGAAGAATATTCCCTAAATATTGCAATTTGACATTGTTTCATAGGAATTTTTCTATGGATTCGACACACCCTAGATTATCAAATATCATGGTCACATGGAGGAGATATGAGTATGTTACTATGAGTTCATCCTCTTTGTTGTTCCTAATATTGATTTTAAGTCTCCAAGAATAATGGCAAGCATCAAAGTTTTTAAATGAAATGTTTTTATGAGTGCTTTTTTCTACCTTCAGTTTTCTAAGAAACAATATTTAAATGAAACTAATAATAAGACAGTACAGAGGTTGTATATCGTTATCTGAGTCACAATTATAATGTCAAATGATGTATAAAAATTTACAAAACTATTAAACAAAGTCATGTATCAATTACAGATAATTCTTGCCTTGTTTGAAGTAGAAGAAAAGTAGAAGATGCACCCTTGAACACGATATAAAAATGCAGTAATTCACACAGATCACAGGTCTTGTTTTACTCACAGTAATAACATAGGAAAAAATGTTACTGAATGAACCAATGATATAATATGTACACAGTAGATGTAATACTAAATTTCAATCAATCACTCTTCAAGAATTACAGAAATAAATTCAAAGAAATGGAAACACAGTGGGAACACATAACTCAAATTGAACGAAACTTAGAATCTTTGTCTGCACTTGTATTAATACTCAAAAAAGAGTTTCTCTATTACATTCGGAAAGAAGCAGCCCTGAATAGACCTTAAATAATATATTTATAAAAAATTTGTCACAACTGAAAATCGTTGGACTTCCCACAATCGATCACTAAAAATAGAATATATCTGAATAAAATAACAGTATCCAAATATTGTTGAGTTTTGTTGGTGCTTCCTCTGTCTCTTTGTCTTCTTGCAGATGCACTCACTTTCCTTTGATATTTGAGTCTGGTACACATGTAAATTAAGGCCACCACAATCATTTGGCTTACTGTCTTGGTCGTTTGATCTCATTGCCATCTGTCCCTTCAGTTGTGTTCAGTGGGGCAAGGAATTGCAGTTGAATACATGGGGGGGATGATTAGATTAATAGCTCAGTGTTGGCTCGTTAAGGGATGGATAATATTTACAGGGAAGAGTAATTGTTCACGATAAGAATGATGGGATAAAAAGTGTCCAATGAGGAGGTGGGATGAGTGGATGCAAGAATGCGGGTGGTAGGGATAGACAGGGTAAGTGACTGTTGGAGGGTGAAAGGTAGAGTGGGTGGAGAAAGTGGACATTGTGCATGCTTTCTCATTTGCTCCCAGCTACAGTCGATTTTCCTGGTTCAATGCATTGGGTGCACCTGTCATTAATGCTACCACGAATCTTGAAGGTTATGTTGGAACACGCCTAATTCTGAACTTTGAACTTTATATTTTACCTCTTAGAAATACAAGTTTTTACCCAAAAAGAAAAAAACTTAGAGAGTTTCCTTTTAATTTTAAATCAAATCCATTGGTTGTTATTTAGCAATAAGGTGCTTGCAATTTCTACCGTCGATGAAATTATGTAATTTGATCTAACGATCTTAATGATCTCCGAGTTTTCGAGCCGTCGTAGTTTTAAAAGAGAGCCTGCAACAGTCGCTTTGTGGCTCCACGCTTCGGGTGTTCCAGCAAACCCAAACGGAAAAAACCCTGAAAACTCTGAAACCCGAAGGTAACCACTCGTGACTTTTCCTAAAATAACCCACGAACACGAGTCCTATGACACGTGTCTTTTAAAAACCTTCCCTTGAATTTGACACATGGCACTTACTTACGACATTTACGTACGGTGATTCGCACATTTTTGAGTGACACGTGGAACCTCTCTTTTCTTCATAAGTCGTTAGACTGACGTCATCCCTACCACGTCACTCCGATGATTACGCTTTGGGACTTTTTGATGTCACAATCCCCGTCTTATCAAAGTGTCAAAGTAAAGTGATTACAAAAAAGTAAAAAGGGTTTTCAAGGAATTAATAAAACGGTTAGTGACTTTAATGAGTCATGGTTAAGAGTTAATTAATTACTTCGCAATTTCGGATTTCAGAAAGTTTCCCTTGTGTTATATTCAAAACCTCTGAAGTCCGAACTTCTGAAACACTTGAAGTTAATACAACGTTTTAAACATGATCAATTAATATTTAAAAGTGATTACTCAAAGATTAACTCCTCCGCGAATTCGGACTTCAGGAGGTTTCCACCCTATCACATCCAAAACTCCTGAACGTGAACCGTCGAAGTATTGATGGAATTTATGATTGATTAAGGATAATGATTTCAAATAAGGATTGTGAATCACCATGTAATGAATTACATTAAGGTTAATAAATTATTCGTCAGTAAGGCTATACGAACATCAATAAATGTTTTTGAATAAAAGCACTTCGAATTTCAAAGTCATTTTTACCATTTGCAATTAGCCATTTTTATCCAGTGTAGAACTCACAGACTTCTCTTGTAACAGGTAATCTTATTTTGTTTCCTTGAGGATTATAGCACTGTGAAAAATTGCAAAGAAGCTTAATGCATCGGGTGATGATTCGAACTCGAACACAGATGTTCTATCAGACACTACTCCACAAGTTGTGAACACCATTAAAACTTGGACGCAGGTTTTTGAGGTCCTAAAGCATGAAATCATCAACTATCCAGATGAATTTGTCAAAGAATACGATGACTCTTATAAAACTAAGCTTAGACATGTAGCACAGTCAGAGCTGCATAATATAGTTGCACGGCCGAGAATCATACCTTACAATGATATGATAAATTGGGCCTTGGAACATGTCGACATCTAGACTAGGAGCATCATCAACCACCAGTAGGTCGTCATCGGCTCTTTTCGAACAAAACACCTACAGAAAATGTACAATCTTTCACCTGCTCCTAAAAACACTTACAATGTTGCATTTCTTCTAGAGTTTGAGAGAAAGGAATGCACCAAATACGCCAGAAATGGCCATGATATAATCAAGACCTGTTGGGGACATCCTAAAAAGTTCAGGGTCAACGCTCATGGTATGTACACCATGGCATATTTGGAAGCTCATATTCTATATGTAGCCATGATGCTCTATCGCCTGTTTGGGAAGAAGAACCCTACACATTTCTCAGTTGAGTGGGTAACCATCATGAATGAGGTAGTCGAGGGTTATACTTTCAACTGGGCCAAAATGCTATCGTATAATTTGGCTAAGGAAATCGCCGAGTATAAATCAGCAAAATCAAAAGGGAAACCTACCCCTTTTTAATGTCGGCATATGTTATGGATTCCATTTTCTTCATGGCCCCTTTTCCCCTGATGAACTGGAGTTAGACCCCGATCGGTTTTGGAGTTTGCCTTCGAGTTAAATGAAAGAATTGAGCCTTCAAGGCTTGTGGTAGCATTGATGGAAAGGTGCACCCAATGCATTGAATTGGGAAAGGAAAGTGTAGCCGAAAGCAACTGAGAAAGCATACACAACGTCACCTTCTCCACCCACTCTACCTTTCACCCTCCAACATTCACTTACCCCATCTATCCCTCACCTGCACTCTTGCATCCTCTCATCCCACCTCCTTACTGGACACTTGTTTCCCCATCATCCTTTTCGTGAAAAATTATGCTTCCCTATAGTTGTTATCTATCCCTTAACGAGCCAATGCTGAGCTATTCATTTAATTCCCCCCCCCCCATGTCTTCAACTGCAATTCCTTGCCCCATTGAACACGCTCGAAGGGACAGATGGCAACGAGATCAAATGGTCAAGACAGTAAGCCGAATGATTGTGGTTCCCCTAATGGACATGTGTACTTGGATCAAATATCAAAGGAAAGAGAGTGCATCTGCAAGTAGACGAAGAGACAGAGAAAGCGCCAGCAAAACTCAAAATATTCGCATGCTGCTATTTTATTCGAATGTATTCTATTTTTAGTGATACATTTTTGGAAGTCCAACGGTTTTCAATTGTGACAAATTTTGTATAAATAGATAGATTTAAGATCTATTTGAGGCTGCTTCTTGCCTAATGTAATAGAGAAACTCTTTTTTTAGTATTAATACAAGTGCAGACAGATATTCTAAGTTTCATTCAATTTGCGTTATGTGTCCGTACTGTGTTTCCATTTCTCTGAATTTCTTTCTGTAATTCTTGAAGAGTGATTGATTGAAATTTAGTATTACATCTATTGTGATCATATTATACCAGGAGTTCATTCAGTAAACAGCTTTTCCTCTGTTATTACTGTGAGTAAAACAAGACATGTGATCTGTGTGAATTACTGCATTTTATATCATGTTCAAGGGTGCATATTCTACTTTTCTTCTACTGCAAACAAGGTGAGACTTATCTGTAATTGATACCTGGATTTGTTTAACAGTTTTGTAAATCTTTCTACATCATTTGAAATTATAATTGTGACTCAGATAACGAGATACAACCTTTGTACTGTCTTATTATTAATTTCATTTCAAGATTATTTCTCAGAAAACTGAAGGTAGAAAAAACACTCATTAAAACATTTCATTTAAAATCTTTGATGCCTGACATTATTCTTTGATCCTTCGAATTAATCTCATGAACAACATATTTTTGGAACCGTTGTCGGGGAGGGAGAAACGAAATCATTTTCCCTAGGAAAACGACAAGGTAAATTCCGGTCTTTGATGGTGAACAAAGATTGAATACGCGAGTAAGGCTTACTTTATTTTTCACCTAGCGACTCCACCATAGAAAAAACTGGCATTCGGTCGAAAGAATACCAGGAAAAACCCAAACGAAAAGTAGACTACAACAGTTTCGGATCCTAAAAAATTATTGAAACCAAAGGGATATCTCAGACAAAGTGTTGCATCGGCAGGTAAGGTCCATCAACCTAGAGCTACGCAATTTAATGTTAAGGTTCCCTCTGAAGAACTAACCCCTAAAGAAAGTTTTAAACAAGTTCATTATGCAGAAGCGTCAACAAGTAAACCTGAAGTTAAACTTGAAACTCCAGAGGTAATTGTTTCTGAAGTAAAATTTGAGATTGACCAAACCATCCTTGTTTCATGGATAGATACTTTTACCAGTGAGAAAAAAGGATCCATTTCGATCCCCACTGTCATTAATACTCAGCTGATTCTTTCCTTTCCTCAAGTAAAATTTTTATGTTTCTTGAAATCTTGAAGATTATTTTCTATACCCAGATTTCTCCCTTATTACTTCTCCTATCTATACAATAGAGAAACATGAGGAGTCAAGCTCAAGTTTTCCTTTTCACCCTCATCTAGATCTTTTGTCTTCTCCCGATATTTTTCCCGAACTTCATTCACAACCTCTCGAAGTAGTCGAAAGGTCAGTAGATCAGTCTTTTGAAGTTTTCAAACATCTCCTTTTTAGTCCCCGAATTTCGTCTTTTAGACTTTCAATGGTCGGTGTTGGAGGTGTTGGTGTTGGAGGTGTCGGAGGTGTAGGGGTTGCCGAAGAGGCTCAACCCCCTAGGATATTTTCTAAGGTAGCTTCTAGATACTGTCCCTTGTTCCTTCATGTTTTCTTGCATGATTTACCTAAGCATTACATGAAGAACCTCCCCAAATTCATGGGAGAAGGGGATCTAACGGCAATAGAACATATATCCTTTTTCGATCAGTTTGATGATACCTTGGCATTGAGCATGAGAACATTTACTCAAGACTGTTTAAGGCCAAGAGAAAAAAAATTCTACAAATATTCCACCCAAAAAAAATTTATCACGAAACAAAGAAAATGAGGGAGGAGTTACTAAACCATCAACTAAGACACAAGATGCCCAAATAAAGCAGGTTGAAACGAAAGCACTACAAACTAAGAAGCTAGAAAATACAGAAGCTTAAGTTCAGATCAGGGAAACTGGAAAACCAATTATGAGTTTCAATTTAGAGAATGAACTTAATAAAATTAAAATTCCAATGGCTCTAGTTGAACTTTCTAGGAACCCGGTTTATAAAAAACAAATCACTAAAGAAATAAATTTTTCTGATGTTGAATGTCAAGATAATGTTATAAATTTGCAGGACGAGAAACCTACAATCATGTTCAGACCACACATTGAAAACAATAAGGATTTTGTTTCTCCATTCTATATTACATTGACTGTGCACGATCATTTACTTCACAATTGCATGTTAGACTCAGGAGCCTCTCATAATTTAATACCTAAGATTATCATGGAAAAATTAGGCCTTGAAATTACCAGACCTTATCAATATTTGTACTCATTTGATTCTAGAAAGGTTAAGTGTCTGGGTATGGTTAAGGATTTAGTGGTAAATCTTGCTCAGATTCCTATGAAGAGTGTCCTTATGGACGTGGTTGTTGCTGACATTCCTACCAAGTAAGGTATGCTTCTATCCAGATCTTGGGGCACCAAGTTAGGAGGATCGATTCAGCTAGACATGACCTACGCTACAATTCCAATTTTTGGTGGACAATTCGCCCGACTATACAGAGAAACTAGACTGGCGTATACCGTAAGTGACCCTCAAAACCCCAATAACTACCTAGTCTATGTTGTTGATTAGGAATTACGAAATTGTATATTATCTATAGATGATGATTTTGAAGAATGTATAGAAGAAGAAAATCAAAAAACAAAAATTTCAAAGAAAAATATAAATGTTAGAGAAGTGATGTGGAAAATGTTCTTCGATGGTGCCTCATCCTACGAAGGAGAGATAGCTGGAGTTTTATTCGTGGCACCAGGTGATGAGTATGTTATTCCTTTCTATTATAGAATACAATGGGAGGTCGATTATACCAATAATGTTTGTGAATATGAAGCTCTAGTTTTAGGATTAAAAGCTGCAAGAAAGTTAAAAATCGAACATTTGATAGTTTCTAGTGATGTAGAGCTCATTGTAAAACAAATAAAACAACAATATCAAGATAAGAATCTGAGATTGATATCCTATAGAAATTTTTCCTGAGATATTATAAAGAATTTATTCTCGTCCTTTAATATTCACTCTATTCCCATAATGCAAAATCAGCAAGCTGATTCTTTGGCCAAAGTTGTTGTGACCTTCATACCACCTACTATTTTGAAAATGAAATATCATATTGAGATGATACATAGACCTTCGATTTCGAACAATGTTCAGCACTGGAAAGCGTTTGAAGATGACAAACAAATCAAACAGTTCCTGGAAATGGTTGATGAGTTTTCTGAAATCCACATAGATCAAGAAAATCAGAATGATCCTACATGATTTATGCAGGAAGGAGAGAGCCCAGAAAAGTTCCAAGATAAAATTGTTAATCACTGCATGCTCTTACTTAAGAACAATCAAATTCCCTGAGGCCTGATCCCCTTAGAAAGGTTGTTTGACCAGGATGATATACCTTTAAATTCTACCTCACGACCTCAACCCGAAGAAGTTGAAGACTGTAATGTAGGAACTAATGAAGATCCCAAAATGATCAAAATATCAAAATACCTTTTGGCCCAAATAAAGAGTAATTACGTTGAGTTACTTAGGTATTATAAAGATGTTTTTTCATGGCCTGATGATGATCTAAAAACTTCTGATACCTCTGTTATTGAACATAATATTCCCTTAAAACAGGTTTAGGCAGAAGCTTAGACAGATAAACCCAATTCTTTTGTCAGTAATAGAAAGAGAGGTTAAGAAATTCCTTGATGCAAAAATCATTGTTCCCCTCAGATACTATGAATGGGTGGCCAATTTGGTTCATGTTAGAAAGAAGAATGACAAAATAAGACTCTGCGTTGATCTTAGGAACTTAAATCGGTCGTCTCTTAAAGATAACTACCCGCTCCCAAAGATGGACCACATTTTAGAAAAGGTAGTAGGGGCTAACATGATTTTTATGATTAATGGTTTCTCAGGATATAATCAGATCGATGTTCATGAAGATGATAGAGAAAAATTTGTGTTTACCACTCCATGGGGAACCTTTATATATTATAAAATGCCTTTTGGTTTGATGAATGCAGGAGCCACTTTCCAGAGAATGATGGATATCGCGTTCATTCGTGAGAGAGAGAAAAAATTTCTTATTTATCTAGATGATCTGATAGTTTTTTCCAATTCTGATCCTAAACATTTGATGCACCTCAGATAGATTTTTTTTAAATGCAAAAAATTTGGTTTGTCTCTTAATCGCAAAAAATCACATTTTCCTGTGCAAGAAGGTAATCTTTTAGGCCATATAGTGTCAAAAGAAGGAATCAAGGTCAATCCTAAGCAAGTTGAGGCTATTGACCTGATTAATATTCCTAGAAACAGAAAAGAGATTCAATCCTTTTTAGATAAGACCAATATTTTGAGGAGATTTATTCTTAACTTTGTTGAAATAATCAAATTAATTACAGATATGCTAAAGAAGGGCAGTGAAGTTAAATGGACTGCAGAAACCAAGGCATATTCCGAACGTGTTAAGAAAGTTATAGGAGAAGCACCAGTATTGGAAAGTCTAGACTATACAAAGAAATTATTAATCTTCTCTTTTGCTTTTGAACATATTGTTGCAACAGTGCTCCTTCAAAAGAACGAAGAAGGATTCGAACAACCAATAGCCTTCTTCAACAAAAGCCTCAGGGATGCAGAGCTAAGATATGATATACTTGAAAAACATGCTTATGCAATGGTGAAGGCTCTCAAGGCTTTCAGAACATATGTTCTACACTCAAAAATAATTGCTTATGTGCTGACAAATGCTATTAAAGATATCTTAGTTTAGCCAGACAATGATGGAAGGAGAGGTAGATGGTTGGATAAAATTGAAGAGTTTGATTTAGAAGTGAAACCAACCAAGCTAGTGAAAGGCCAAGGTCTGGAAAAGTTGTTAGCTGAATCAAATTTCAGAGCACTTGGAATAAATAACCTTGAATCACATGATTTTGTCCTGGATATAGAGGAAATTGAAAATCATGCACCTATGATTCAGATTGAAGATATTTTTTCTTCCTCTACATAGTACCGTGATATTGTTACATACCTCCTTATTCTTCAATGCCCAAATGACATGACTCCTTCTAAAGCAAGGACTTTAAAACTACATGCAATCAAGTATTGCATTGTTGATGGCAAGTTGTACTGGAAACACCTTTTGGGTTTCTTATCGTGTTTCCTGACAGAATCTAAAACAGAAGGGGTCATTGATGAATTTCATGAAGTAGTGTGCGGGAGACATCATGCCTGGAGAGAAACAACTTACAATATTTTAAGAGCACGATATTATTGGCCAAAGTTATTTATTGATGTGAATGTAAGGGTCAGAACTTGCAATTCATGTCAACTATTCACTGGTAAGCAAAACCTCCTTGCCTTACCTTTGATCCCAGTAAAAGTTGAAGATTCAACAATGGTGCCTAGACTTCATCGAAGAAATCCATCCGCAATCAAGTGCTCAACATAGATGTATTATAATCGCTATTGATTACTTTACGAAATGGGTTGAAGCCATTCCAACTCAGAATGTTACAGACTCGGTAGTAATAAACTTTTTGGAAGAAAACATCCTAACAAGATTTGGTTGTCCTCGAAAAATAGTCACTGACAACGCTGAGGATTTTAAGTCTATGGAAATGATCAATTTCTGTCAGAAATACAACATTGTTTTAGGTCATTCTACAACTTATTATCCTCATGGAAATGAGTTGGTCGAATCATCTAACAAGAGATTTATGACTATAACTAAAAAAAAATTCACAAAAAACAAAAAAGCTTGCAATATTCACTTAAAGTATGCCTTATGGGAAAACCGAATCAGCACCAATAAATCGATAGGTATGTCTCCTTTCCAATTGGTTTATGGTATTGATGTTATCCTTCCTATCAATCTTGCTCTTCCTATGATGAAACTCTGGCAGGATGCAAATGAAGAGACAAACGATGTTACGAGAAGAATGAATCAAATCATCGAAGTTCAGCAGAATAGAGTGGAATTGGCTGATAAGCTACAAAAGTACCAGGATAATATGAAATCCCTTTTCGATAAAAAAAAATCCAAAGACAGGGATTTTCTTCCTGGCAATTTAGTTTTAAAATGGGAGGCTGGGAAGGAAGATGCAGGGAAACATGGAAAATTCGATCATCTCTAGTTCGGGCCATTCAAAGTTGGAGTTGTTGAGGGAAAGAAATCATTCTCACTAGAAAATCTCGATGGAGAAATTCTTGATGCTCCTATCAACAGGCGTTACTTAAAACATTTCATGCAGTAGCCACATTTTGGATTTCCATTGTATATATCGAACTCGATTGACGTTGGCTATTTTAATTTTCAATTTTTCTTTTCTTTTGTAAATTGTCTAAGTCATTTGATCATTTGTTGTAAATATTTTCAATAAATTTATGATGGCTTGATATCATTGAAAAAAAATAAAAACATATGTATCACATACCATCTCTATTCTACAGGATTTTCTGACATTTTGCATTTTATTCTTTTTGCAGAATATATCTTATTGAACAGGAGATGAGGCTGAATAAAAATTCGACACACGATTTCTCTAAAAAAAGGTGATAAATAATAATTTGCCTTGCTGAAAATTCAAAAGGAAAATGAGGTATGAATTCCTACTCTTCTGGTTCAAATAAAATTTTAAGAAAAATCTTTTGAAAAGAATGTTGTTGAGCCTCCTTTTTGTCACCTCCAATTGCCTTATCTTGTCCCATATCCTAACCAATTTTGCCTCATACATATGCACTCTCTGCCTATTTTCCTCAACAGACATGTCATTTAACAATTGTTTTATACATGAGGTAATATTCATTTAGTCACGATTTATTTGGTTTATTAATGGTTAGAATTGAATAATTAATGATTATTATGCTCCTAATTACTTTCAGTATTAATTAAGCAGCTCCATCCAGTACTACCATTAGTCTGGTACTGCAACAACCCATTGATATGGTACTCCACTTAATCTAGTACAGCAACAACCCACTAATCTGGTACTCTGCTTGATCTGGTACTGCAACAACCCATCGATCTGGTACTCTGCATGATCTGGTACTCCACTGATCTGGTACTCTGCCTGATCCGATAACAGCTTTGTGCCTCTTCCGATATCAGCTTTGTGCTTCTTCTGATACCAGCTCCATCTGGTACTACCATCGCGTTGGTCCAGTACCCATATTATGATTGTGCTAGTCTGGTACTAAACCCCTGCCTACATGATTCTGGTACCAGCATCCTACAATATTCTGGTACTAGATATTCACCTCGATTTTCGTGCACATAAAGTTGAATCTCCAACTTTGGGGACATGGATTTTGTCCAGACTGGCATTTTCATGTGAATAAATGGGGCATAATTCCCTGAGATCACACGTGTGGACTTCCATCTCAAGGGAATGATTCAGCCTGAAATCATCAAATATTTCTAAACTGTCATATTGCACCTTGATTTTCGTGCAGATGGAAGCATATCTTACAAAATCATCTAATGGGTTTTTAGAAAATCTATCCATCTACGAAACCCATAAATCGTTTCTCAAAACTCACAACGAATAAGGAGATATTGAAGGATCTTTAACCTAAATTTGTAATCTCTCGTGAAAAACCCAGATTTTGTGCATAAATAGTTTAAACGAATTTTGAGTTGGGGGATTTGTTATGATCCATTCCCATTGAATTTATTTGCATAAATATGAAGGAAGGAGTAGTAGGGAGAATCATACACATTGTTATGTTGAATGAAATGTTGAACTGTTGATTCAATCGATCAATTGAAGGAATACAAATGATATTTTTTGCAATTCATGGAAATGAGTAAAGTGCTTTAGTCTGAGATTTCTTTAGAAGTACCTTGTTGGTTTGGTAAGGTCCCACCGCCCCAACCAAGGTAAACCTCCATGTATCTGTCTTTGTGTGTTGTAAGTCAATTGTGTGAGTGTGAACACTTAATAGTTGTGTGTGTTGCAGATGATCTTAAATGCATTCTAAGTACAGTACAGATTTATTTGATTTTGAATCAGTGTGAGTAAATGGTTACACATTTAGAAGAATCGATAATTCCATTTCCATTTCTGCAGATTGATATTTAATTGATAAGAGTTTGATAGATGTGTGGGATTGTTAAGTAAGCAAATGTTATTGTTTTGAATTTATGACTCTGTTGTTCTTAGTAGGTACATGAACCACAAGACTTCATCTCTTACCTTCATGCTCCATATAATGAAGTCTCTCAATTATATTGATTGTTTCCTGTATTAAAGAAGGATCAATTGGAATTGATAGAGTTATGATTGATTTCTTTCTAAGAGTGAATAAAGTGGATTGTTGATTTCTGTTTCAAATGCTACAAGAAGCAAGATCTAAGTTCATCTCTTCATTTCATGAGCCTCTAATGAACAAACTTGTTATCTAAGTAAGAACCTTTTCAATTGAATGTTTGTTTGAGAGTTTTGTTATAAGTTTTATCTTCTAGGTTTGAAGTTGTGTGAAACATTTAGATATTCCAAAACATAGTGTTATGTTATTAATTGTTTCTTGGTTGAGCTATAGTCATTAGACATAGATAAACCACATGTTGTTGGCACATATAGTGTAACAACTCTATCGATTATGAATCTCAGTCGATAATTTATGTTTGGTAATATATTATGCATATAATTGCACCAACAAATGTGAAGGAAGTTTCACTCATGATAATTTTATCACCTGACCCAAAAAATCAGAGAAGTATAAAATTACAACTTAAAGTGTCATACTGATAAATTCTAAAGCCATCTCTGAAATAAAAATAAAATAAAAATAAATAAGCTTGAAGGAAGTCTGAACTAAATACACAAACTTGTGTGGGATTGGGATTTTTGTGTCAGGTCCTCTGAATCCTCAGTTTGGTTATTTTTACCTATCCCCAAGTTCTTATCCACTTAAGATTTTCTTTATCCTTTCTTAATCTTCATAGAAAGAAAGAAACTCACCTTGACTCTGAGAACTTAAAAACATAAAATTATCCGATATATTTTACCTCTTAGAAATAAAAAAAAATTACCGAAAAAGCAAAAAACTTAGAGAGTTGCCTTTTAATTTTAAATCAAATC
Organism: Picea glauca; assembly: GCA_000966675.3. NCBI lineage: Eukaryota > Viridiplantae > Streptophyta > Pinopsida > Pinales > Pinaceae > Picea > Picea glauca. Next base: position 30,615 of record JZKD02S0681143.1, on the reverse strand, counting down.
CATTGGTTGTTATTTAGCAATAAGGCGCTTGCAATTTCTACCACCGATGAGTTTATGTAATTTGATCTAACGATCCTAATGATCTCTGAAGTTTTGGATCCGCCTGATTTTTAAAAGAGAACCTGCAACGGTCGATTCGCGGCTCCGCGCTTCGGGTGTTCCAGCAAACCCAAACAGAAAAAACCATGAAAACTCTAAAACCCAAAGATAACCACTCGTGACTTTTCCTAAAAGAACTCACGAACACGAGTCCTAGAACACATGTATTTTAAACACCTTCCCTTGAAGTTGACACGTGGCACTTACTTTCGACATTTACGTACGATGATTCGCATGCTTTCGAGTGACACGTGGCACCTCTCTTTTCTTGACACATCATCAGAATGACGTCATCCGTGCCACGTCACTCCGAGAGATTACTCTTCAGGATTTTTTTATGTCACAATCCTCGAATTATCAAAGTGGCGAAGTAAAGTGATTACAAAAAAGTAAAAAGGGTTTTCAAGGAATTAATAAAATGGTTAGCGACTTTAATGAGTCATGATTAAGAGTTAATTAATTACTTCACAGTTTCCAAATTCGAAAAGTTTCCCTTGTGTTATATTCAAAACCTCTGAAGTCTGAACTTCCAAAACACTTGAATTTAATACAAAGTTTTAAACATGATTAATTAAGATTTAAAAGTGATTACTTAGAGATTAATTCCTCTGTGAATTCGGACTTCGGGAGGTTTCCAACCTGTCACATCCAAAACTCTCGAACACGAATCGTAGAATTATTGATGGCATTTATGATCGATTAAGGATAATGATTTCAAATAAGGATTGTGAATCGCCAGGTAATGAATTCCATTAAGGTTAATAAATTCTTCGTCAGTAAGGCTATACGAAGATCAATAAAAAAAATTGAATAAAATCACTTCGAATTTCAAAGTCATTTTTACCATTTGCAATTAGCAATTTTTATTCAGTGTAGAACTCACAGACTTCTCCTCTAACAGGTAAGCTTATTATGTTTCCTTGAGGATTATGGCACCGCAAAAAATTGCAAACATGCTTGATGCATCGGGTGATTATTCGAACCCGAACACAGATTTTCTATAAGACACTACTCCACGAGTTCTGGATGCCATTAAAACTTGGATGCATTTTTTTGAGGTCCTAGAGCATGAAATTGTCAACTGTCTAGAAGACTCTACCGAAGAATATGACGAATATTATACAACTAAGCTTATACATGTAGCACATTCGGAGTTGCATAAGATAGTTGCACGGTCGATAATCATACCTTACAACGATATGATAAATTGGGCCTTGGAACATGTAGACATCCAGACCAGGAGCATTATCAACCACAAACAGGTCGTCGTTGGCTCTTTCCAACCAGAACACCTACAAGTAATGTACAAGCTTTCCCCCACACCTAAATACACTTACAATGTCGCATTTCTTCTAGAGTTTGAGAGAAATGAATGCACCAAATACGACAGAAATGGCCATGATATAATCAATACATGGTGGGGACATCCGGAAAGGTTCAGGGTCGGCGCTCATAATATGTACGCCACGACGTCTTTGGATGCTCATATGCTATATGTAGACATGATGCTCTATCACCTGTTCGGGAAGAAGAACCCTAAACATTTTTCAATTGAGTGGGTAACCATCATGAATGAGGTAGCCGAGGGTTATACTTTCAACTGGGCCAAAATGCTATAGGATAATTTGGCTAAGGAAATCGTTGAGTATAAATCAGCAAAATCAAAAGGGCATCCTGCCCCTTTTTATATGTCGACATATGTTATGGATTCCATTTGTTTCACGACCCATTTTCCCTTGATGAATTGGACTTGGACCCTGACCAGTTCTGAGCCGATTCATTTTTATCACTCCAAATTATGGGAAGAGAACGCCAAAGATTTATTCTATGAAATATGTCACAATGTGGTGGTACCGGTTCACATAGCTATTTATGGTAACCCACCTCCCCGGATTTCAGAAAGGATTATGGGGAACCTAGGCAATCTTGCAGACTGGTTCATTGAGGAGAATTTCTCCTATATCAAATTATTTGGTTGTTTGGTTCCTCCTCATGCCCTCCCACATTTTTTACTCGACATGTTGGTGTGCAGAGAAGTAGTGTACCAGACAGTGGCAAGAGGTATCAACAAGGAGTTAAAAGCAGTGTAGAAAAAGGTTTGGCCAACTTTCCCCATTCAAGTTGGCATGTTTACATTATTAGATTTCGATCACTCTAAAGTCGAGGCCGCAACCCTGGAGGATGTCAAATTGGTTGACATCGAATTCAAAAAGCATGATCCACATAAGATAGAGGAAAATCAGTTGGCTCAATTTAACATGAAGTGATACATCCATGAGAATTCTCCCTATGACGAAATGTTCAGGGGAGTTAGATCTCATGAGGAAGTCCAAAGCAAATTCCAGACTCTACCCCCTAACCAACAAGTTGGTGTCCTCAGCTTTCAGAAACACAAGTGAAACATTTTACCAAATATAATGCAAGGAGATTCAATATCCACGCCTCCTTCACAAGAAGTTGGGCCTACATGATATGAGCCAAGTTCCTCCACTAAGCACAAAGTTGAGGAGGTCCCAAAAATCCCTGAGGTATTATTTCATGAGATAAGAACATCATTATCAGGATTGAATGATCCACAAGTGTTAGCTCGTTTCGAAGCCCTCATGAACCTAGGACAAATTTTCCATCATTCAACACCATCTACTCTTGTTGGCACCCCGAATACAACAGGACAAAAACCTTCCACCAAAATTGCTTCTCCCATTGCATCATTAACCCCTCTACACACCAGCTTAATAAATCCTAGTTCCGAACTCACTTTCATAGGTGATCTTACTCCTATCTTGCCTGAAGAGATGCCTCCCTTAGATTTATTTTTTAGCAAGAAACAAAAGGCCATCGTGAAGAGAGAATCTCACCCAAAGGATGGAGTTATCACTAAAAGTCAAAGACTGGTGTATGACAGGAAAGACCATGATTGTCCAAAGTTTGCAAAAGAAGTTGCAGGTTCATTAGGGGATTTTGCCACTGCCAATCAATGGTTAGTAGACAAATTGACCAAATAACTGTGTCAGAAATGCCTCTTGGTAGAACAATTGAAAAATGAGATATATAGTACAGAGAAGAATGTCATAAGCAGGATGAACCGAGACTTTGAGAAAATCAGGGCAGTCATCCATAGCAAATTAAACAGCTACCAGATAACTTTGAGTTGCTCTACCAGAGTTCACAGACAAGAAAATAATTGATCACTCAACGTGACAACTTGATTAAGCAGCTGCAGGCCAGAATTGCCCTAATAGAGAACATAACAATAGACATTTTGGCCTTCAAAACACAAGCATCAGAAGTCAATGAGAGACTGGAAGTCGTCCAACAAGAAATCTATCTAAAAGTAGATGTTATCTAGAAATGCTATCAGGTAGTATACCTTTCCCTAAAGAATATCTATGTCAAGGAAAAAGAGGCATGCACAGCCTGGTCCAAGTTTCAAGAATTTTTCATATGGATGCAGAGATCTAATACCCATGGTCTTACTCTTGTCTCTCATTCTGAACAAGTAAGAGGTGAAATGGCCCTAAAATCCTGGGAAACAAATCTGGAAGAAGGCGAGAAACTTGCCATAGATGTAAAAGAGGCTTTTCTAGAGGCATTATCTTCATTAAACAAAAATTTCATTGAATTCGAAGGGAATAATATCTCAGAGGCCTTGGGGCATATTGAGATAGAAATGAACCAGTAAAGCTCCTTAAAGAACAAGGAAACTACTCAAGCATCCATCCAAGAGATGAGCCAGATTGATCTACTCAAAATCAACGAATGGTTGGTTAATCCAAGTTCACAATTTCAGGCCACAAATCCAAGAGGTGAACAAGATCCAAGAGAAGTTGCCCCAAATATAGAAGAAGATGTTTGCCTTCGAGTTAAATGAAAGGATCAGGGCTTCAAAGTTCATGGTAGCATTGATGGAAAGGTGCACCTAATGCATTGAACAGGGAAAGGAAAGTGAAGTGGGGAGCAAGTGAAAAATCATACACAGCATCCACCTTCTCCACCCACTCTACCTTTCACCCTCCAACAGTCACTTACCCCATCTATCCCTCACCTTCATTCTTGCATCCTCTCATCATGCCTCCTTATTGGACACTTGTTCTCCCATCATTCTTTTCGTGAACAGCTACTCTTCCCTATAGCCATTATCAATCCCTTAACGAGCCAACGCTGAGGTATTCATTTAATTATCCCCCCCCCCCAT
>JZKD02S0681143.1:0-18307 GCA_000966675.3 Picea glauca | reverse complement strand
TATTTTGTAAAGTATAAATATATGTCTAGGCAATGTAAGGAGGGGCATCTATGTGATGTTAGGCCAATGTGCTAAGTGCTAGTGATCGATCTATGTGATCAAAGGATTGTAAGTGCTTTGTACATACTGTGTGAAGCTTGCAGAGCTGAGTGCAAGTGACTGTAGAAGGCTTAGTGTTGTAATCTAGCTCGGGGAAGGAGGATCGAGCGAGGTGCGCGCAGATCTCCTGTCCTATGTGGAGTAGGGTTTTTGAGGCTCTGTGCATGTAATTGATTAACAAAAGATAATATAAGAGAAGAAGAGTTGGTGGACGTAGCCTCAGGGGGGGTGAACCACGCATATGTTGTGTTGCTCTGCTTTGTGCAGTGTGCTGATGTGCTTATATGTTAATGTGCTTAGTGCTTTAATATAGATGAATGATTTGTCGATGCTTAATACTTAATAACATGGATGTTAGATCTGATTAATATACACATGATTAGTGCTGAATCTGTTAAGACCTGATCTGTTTCGTCATGCTAAGAGTTGTTAGATGCTAGATCTGGTTGGATACTGCGATGCTCTGTAATTAAGGTTTGTCTGCGCTATTACCAAGAACTGAATGTTGATGAATGTTTACTGCTAAGTGCTCTGTTAAGCGTTAGAATCCAAGATCTGTGTCCCATATAAGGTTGCAGACATCTGAGTTCTGCAACCACCCCTACATCTACCTCGTGTGAGACTTCATTTGCTTCGCAGGTGTTACCAAAAGGGTTGGTAGTTAGGGTTTTGTTGGTGCGTTGTTGTAGCATTGAACCCTGGGTCTGCCACTGTGCCAACAAATGGTTCCATTGCCGGTACCTGAAACTGTGATTGTTGGGAACTGAGAAAGAAGAATCTTTGTGCAAAGATCCGACCTAAAATTGTGAAAGCTCTGTGCGTAGATTTGTTGCTCTAGTGCGCAATACTCTACTTAGGTTGTGAAGTTCTGTGCTAAAGAAAATAAGTGTGATCTGAAGAAAATAGGTAAGATCTGAACGCTTTGTGCTTTGATAAAGGTAAGAATATTGAAAATTTTTAGATCTTGAAGCTTTGTGTTCTATAGAAGTAAGACTAGTGGAAATTTTTGTTTCTAAAGTATGGATCTAGGGATGTTTTATAGAATTTATCCTAGCTTGAAAACTAGGGCACTGATAGAAGAAAGAAGATTTGATATGAGTAGATCTGATAAGAATAGTGAAAAATATGTTATACCTATGTATAGAAAGAATGTTTGGACTAACAAATGGATGCAGRATCATAGAAAGAATTTTTTGCAGGTTAACCACTATGATCCTARCGCACAGTACATGAAAGGTTACAGATCATTTAAGAGAAAGAGAGGATTAACYCTTTGTTATAGTTGCAGAAGACCGRGACATCTGGCTAAGGAATGCCCTGGTAGAAAACCTAGTTGCCTCTGTTGCAAAGCTATGGACCATGAAKTTTTGGATTGCCCTATAATGAATGCTCAACTTGAAAGGATGAATATGAGACAAGGAGACCACGACCAAAGTCAAGCAACTGAGATTATGACAGAACCCCAGAAAGAATCAAAGAAAGTATTGCTACAGATGAAATAAACCCTAAATGATCATCGATATATAAGTTTATGAAAGGTCTTCAAAGAAAAAGAATGCATTGAAGTAAGAATATGAGACTTCGACATTGATTGTGTTCTGGATGAGGAAACACAGGTGAATATCATGACAAAAAGAACTTGAGAAGCTATAGGAAGGCTTGCTATGATTCGTTCATTGGGAGGAATAGGACTATTCAGAGGAAAGATGATAAACCTATGTGGAAAGCTTACCCAGATATCTATGAGTGCTAATGGAACTTCGATAGAGGAAGAATTTGAAGTTGTTAAATTTATTAAGGACATCGCTCCATTTACTATATAATGTCCCCATTTTGGGACATTATAATTTTATAGAGTGCTATGCCTACCAGAGTAGCCAGATAGGGGTGATAGAGAGTTCAAGAGATATTGAGGGGTTTTATTTGGCTCGAATTGCATCATTCATCATCATGATCCATTCCACACAACTTGGCTTTGGTTCCATTGCATTCCGACGATTTCTGTAATTTTGAGTTATTATGGGTCATATCTTAATTAAATTCACTAAGAAGGTCATAATGGGCATATTACTTGGAGAAACCTCTTAGTGTAATAGCTAATCGAAATCGTGAAGAAGAGCACTACAGGATAAGATGATGAGAAGTGACTTTCAATGGCTGGAGAAGCCATAAGGATGGATAAATCACCTTTTAGAGGTAAAATGGTTAATTAATTAAGTGATTTAATCAAGGAATAATAAAATAAAGTAAAAGTCACTTGGAGGGAAAAGGTCAACAATGAATTAGGGTTTCAGCAGTGAATTAGGGTTTAGAAAAGCTATAAGAGAAGGGTCAGCGACCTAATTCATCATTATGCAGATTATGACTTGTCATTGAGGAGACAGGCGCATCTTAGGAGAGATAGTTCAGTGGATTCCAGGAGGAAGACACCAGTTGGCTGATTTCGGTGTTGAGAGACACACCCTAGTCACCGGAAAGATCACACAGGTCTTCCATCATCCCTCAACAGTAGTTACTCGGTGTTAAGCAGCAAGGGCGCATTCATCCAGAGGGAGGGCGCAACGTCTGGGAGGCTTAGAGATTAACTTGTCCCATCCAGGGAGAATTCCGAGATTTACCTCCAACCCATTTGAGAGGAAGGCAAGGCACATATTTTGATTGGTTCCTTGCCAGATTCTAATGGAGGAATCAACTGGGGTGCATTTTCCAGACTTGGGAGTGCGACACTTTTGGCGGATACATTCAGGGTTCCCGAGCGAGCATCAGACCATATTCAGGGAAACCCTTCTAACCCATTTCCCAGTAGACCAAGGCCATCATTTTGAGACACATCTCATCCGATTTTGATGGTAGAATCAATAGAACACATTTTTCCAGAGAAAGAGGGGCACATTCCCCTAGGGGGATCCATCCGGGGTCCAAACCCACCAGTAGAGGGGTCCGACAGTTACCATCACTGAGGACTAGGGTAGGGCGCATCATTTGGGATAGTTTCCAGGCCATTCTGAGAGGTATAGCTCCTAGGGCGAACTTTCCAGACTTCTAGCAGTTACCATATGAGTTGCCATAGTTCCAACACATCCATTGATCCCGAAGTGCTCACATATTCTGGGTATTATCTTTTGTTGTTTATTTGTATTCCAGATAAGATCCCTTTATATTTTGATCTAGCCGAGTGTCGTCATTTTTATTCAGCCGCATTTGGCCTTTTGTAATCTGCAGAGATATCATAATATAAACTTTGCAGTCCTTTGTCACATTTATTATTTGTATGACCATTTATATGCTGTAAATAATTGATCCTACACACACATTAGCAGCGTTTCCTAGACTAGCCAAGTCATGAACATTACAGTGGTATCAGAGCTTTAATCCTGCCAGCTTGTGACTAAAGTCGATGAGTTCAATGGGTGACCCATAAGGCAGAGAGGATGTGGGGAGATAGATATGAGAGGCCAAAGGGCACTGGTAAGGCACCCATGGACCCAGAGGCAACCTTCATGAAGGTTCTCAACAATTTGGTAGTTAGTCAGCAAACCATGACGCAATCTTTGGCACAGTTGGCTGGTAGATTAGCTATAGTGGACACCCCGGGCACACCAGCCCCACATGCAACACAGGGGAACTTAGGGGCATGCAGTAAACCCCAGACACCTACTCGCACATACACATCTTCGAGTAGGATTCCCAGACCATGGTTCCCTATTTTTCAGAGGGCACCACCAACAACAACACAACAACCGTTAGCACAAAGGTTGCCCAGTCAGGCAAAAGACATTGAAGAGTACAAGAGGGAGTATGCAGCGTTGGGTCGTGACTTCCATCATGACATGACATTGATCGAGTACTNGCATCTTAGGAGAGATAGTTCAGTGGATTCCAGGAGGAAGACACCAGTTGGCTGATTTCGGTGTTGAGAGACACACCCTAGTCACCGGGAAGATCACACAGGTCTTCCATCATCCCTCAACAGTAGTTACTCGGTGTTAAGCAGCAAGGGCGCATTCATCCAGAGGGAGGGCGCAACGTCTGGGAGGATTAGAGATTAACTTGTCCCATCCAGGGAGAATTCTGAGATTTACCTCCGACCCATTTGAGAGGAAGGCAAGGCACATCTTTTGATTGGTTCCTTGCCAGATTCTGATGGAGGAATCAGCTGGGGTGCATTTTCCAGACTTGGGAGTGTGACACTTTTGGCGGATACATTCAGGGTTCCCGAGCGAGCATCAGGCCATATTCAGGGAAACCCTTCTGACCCATTTCCCAGTAGACCAAGGCCATCATTTTGAGATACATCTCGTCCGATTTTGATGGTGGAATCAATAGGACACATTTTTCCAGAGAAAGAGGGGCACATTCCCCTAGGGGGATCCATCCGGGGTCCAAACCCACCAGTAGAGGGGTCCGACAGTTACTAGTACTGAGGACTAGGGTAGGGCGCATCATTTGGGATAGTTTCCAGGCCATTCTGAGAGGTATAGCTCCCAGGGCGAACTTTCCAGACTTCTAGCAGTTACCATATAAGTTGCCATAGTTCCAACACATCCATTGATCCCGAAGTGCTCACATATTCCGGGTATTATCTTTTGTTGTTTATTTGTATTCCGGATAAGATCCCTTTATATTTTGATCTAGCCGAGTGTCGTCATTTTTATTCAGCCGCATTCGGCCTTTTGTAATCTGCAGAGATATCATAATATAAACTTTGCAGTCCTTTGTCACATTTATTATTTGTATGACCATTTATATGCTGTAAATAATTGATCCTACACACACATTAGCAGCGTTTCCTAGACTAGCCAAGTCATGAACATTACAGTGGTATCAGAGCTTTAATCCTGCCAGCTTGTGACTAAAGTCGATGAGTTCAATGGGTGACCCATAAGGCAGAGAGGATGTGGGGAGATAGATATGAGAGGCCAAAGGGCACTGGTAAGGCACCCATGGACCCAGAGGCAACCTTCATGAAGGTTCTCAACAATTTGGTAGTTAGTCAGCAAACCATGACGCAATCTTTGGCACAGTTGGCTGGTAGATTAGCTATAGTGGACACCCCGGGCACACCAGCCCCACATGCAACACAGGGGAACTTAGGGGCATGCAGTAAACCCCAGACACCTACTCGCACATACACATCTTCGAGTAGGATTCCCAGACCATGGTTCCCTATTTTTCAGAGGGCACCACCAACAACAACACAACAACCGTTAGCACAAAGGTTGCCCAGTCAGGCAAAAGACATTGAAGAGTACAAGAGGGAGTATGCAGCGTTGGGTCGTGACTTCCATCATGACATGACATTGATCGAGTACTGTGGACTTAGGGGCATGAACCATCCCAAAGAACCTCAGAGAGGAGGACAACAACAACAACAGGTGCATAACATAGATTTCATCCGGAAAGTTAGTAAACTCACCATACCTTCTTTTGACGGATCGTCAAATTGCAGTGCCAGAGATGGGGTACAAAAGCTAGACATGTACTACAAGCTCAACCAGATGACCGAGACAGAGGCTAGTGACTCTTGCACATTTGAGGGACAGTTGGATGGATAGGATGATAGTGCATGCCCTTCATCTTCCCCGTTAGGAAATGTTGAGGATTCAACACTTCAACATAGTGGTGACACTTGTGAGGATTCATATGTGTTAGCACTTAGACATGATGAGGTTAGGAGGTTGGATGACCTACCTATGGGTGTAGACATGGCTTCCAAGAAGTCATGTATGGAGGATGATGAGCTTCCTATGATGAGCGAGCCACATTTTTCATCTTCTTAGTCACCTATGCTAGCCATGACACAAGAGGATATCAATGGCATTCCTGATATGGTAGAGGAGCCTTGTGTGGGGATTGTACACAAGGGACATATGGATCTACAGACCCAGAAGGAGAGGTATGGCTTGAAGATAGTTGAACTTACACATACCTATCTGTATGAGGAGAATGAGTCACCACTCTTGGAGATTCCATTGATGGATCAGGTTGTGGAGATCGATAGCTTGTTGGGATAGTTACTTCCAGGATCGATCTACAGTGATGAGGATGCACTCCTTATTGGACGGAATGACCATAGCCTGTGTTTGGACACATATGTATGGGATCCAGGCATAGATGATATTAGTAGGGTGAGTGCACAAAAGGATACAACTACACATACATGATACAATGCGATTCATATGGGGGTAGCGGTTGGTGATGGTGTGCAGTGGCATACAGGAGGACTTAGTAGCGTAGTGGACAATGGGAAGTTTAGTGCCTTATCTTTTGAGGAGTGTGTTGTTGGGGATTCCATTGTTGACACTAGCAGTAAGGGGCACGAGGTAGAACCTCAGCAGGACTGTGATCAGGAGTCATGACACTGGACAAGACAATTGAGAGTCAGTGAGGACATGATCATGGCAGCCACTCGATGCATTGATGATACACATGCATTAGTGGTAGGTTATTTTTGGAGGGCCTCGATGGCACAAGATAGTTCAGATAGGGGACTAGCCATTGATGACTTCCATACACTCATGGAGAGAGTGACTGTGATGAGGTTCGACTACCAATAGTTATTGATGGATAAAGATTACCTATTGGAGATTAGCAAGATGTATCACAGGGCACCGAGGGAGTAGGAGCTTGAGGTGGACCGACACACTCATGAGTTGGTGAGCACACAAGGATTCTTGGAAGGCACACAGACAACCCTTCAGGAATCAGAGTCCATATTAGATGAGCTCCTTGAGGAGACTGGTCAGAGATACACTATATCTATCTCGATAGAGAGTCATATATGTTCCTTAGTTACATTGCTGGAGGATATCCAGGTGTCACAGGGGCCACCATTCATGGGTAGTTCTGAGACAATCGGTCATACACATACACATGAGGATTCCAGAGCGAGGGGCAGTTACGAGGACACTTTCATTGGTGTTCCAGGATTGGTTGATATCCACATAGAGGTTGATCCAGAAGTACACCTTGGACATATGATGATGAGAGAGATGTACAATGGGATTCATGGGGACACATTAGATGGAAAGGAGGAGACACACTTAGTGGAGCATGGAGATTCCCCTCCCTTGCAGTAGCACACAGTTTTGGGAGATCACCTTCACGATAGTAGCAACTATCTGAGTGATGATGGAGGGAGAGTGATTGAACAACAGTTTGTGGAGTTATCTACTGTTGTACCCGATAGTTGGATTTTAGGTGATTATTCACCATGGGTGCTAGTGGATGAGCTTTTGGTACAATCCTAGAGATTGACCAAAGCATATGATACTTTTCAGTCCCACAGTTGGTTGTAGATATTTATGATAGCCTTTCCCGACACTTTTATCATTGACAACAACACAAGGGGAGCTAGACAATGGCAGGGGACATGGAGAGTTTTTAGGCTGCGACCACCTGACAGGAGTGTCTTGATTGCATACAACATGATAGGAGTGGATCATCAGGGGTAGACAGTTGAGGTCCTAGGTGTGATGGAGAGTATCTTAGGCCATGGGACAAAGGATATCTTAGAAGTTGCTACATATTCAGACTCTCATTGGGATGAGGGTGGAGGGATTTTGACAGTTACCAGTAGGGCACATCAATAGTTAGTGGGGATTGTAAGTGATGAACTTCCAATTTGACATGGGATCCGGGAGTCCATTGGGTCGATAGTTTGTTTCATATTATGAGGATCCACATGTGGAGGTTCCAGTATGGATACTTTGAGCAGACAATCATGATCAGAGTAGAGCAACATCGACATGATGGTCCATGTCAGAGACTAGCATGGGACCTTGGGATTACAGGGCCGAGAATTTCATTGACTGATGGAGATGTGTGGACGTTTGCAGGGGGGAGTCACTTTGATTTTCCATTGAGTTTCAGTATTGGGGAGAGCACGTCACTGGTTGGTGATTTGTTGAGGTCTTGTAGTAACTCACTATGGAAACAACATGTTCAGTCGGTGGGGGTCGTGCTGAGTTTGGTATGGTTTGGTAGGATAGACCTATTTCGAGTTGAGGTCATGTGTTATTTGCAAGAGACTCATGGTGTTGATATGTTACAGAACTATACTCCACCGGGCATTGCCGTTCACATTTTGATATGGGATCCAAAGATTGGAGTGATTGGTAGTTCAACATTAGATGGAGTTGAGTTTCGAGTAGAGTGGTTGCTCGGGGAGTTGACTAAGATTCTTTGGCCATTAATCATTCTACTCATCAGAAGCATGTGGGTGTCATGTGTGGTGAGCACTTGGAGAGACCACATCTTGAGGGAAGTCTACCTTGTGTCACACAAGTGGATATGGGACCCTGGTATCATATGTAGTTGGATTCAGTTATTGCTTGAAGACAAGCAATATTTCGGCAGGGAGGACTGTAATGTCCCCATTTTGGGACATTATAATTTTACAGAGTGCTATGCCTACCAGAGTAGCCAGATAGGGGTGACAGAGAGTTTAGGAGATATTGAGGGGTTTTATTGGGCCTGACTTGCATCGTTCATCATTAGGATCCATTCCACACAGCTTGGCTTTGGTTCCGTTACATTCCGACTATTTTCATAATTTTGAGTTATTATGGGTCATATCTTAATTAAATTCACTAAGAAGGTCACAATGGGCATATTACTTGGAGAAACCTCTTAGTGTAATAGCTCATCGGAATCAGGAAAGAAGAGCACTACAGGATAAGATGATGAGAAGTGACTTTCAGTGGCTGGAGAAGCCATAAGGATGGATAAATAACGTTTTAGAGGTAAAATGGTTAATTAATTAATTAATTAAGTGATTTAATCAAGGAATAATAAGATAAAGTAAAAGTCACTTGGAGGGAAAAGGTCAACAACAAATTAGGGTTTAGAAAAGCTATAAGAGAAGGGTTAGCGACCTAATTCATCATTATGCAGATTATGACTTGTCATTGAGGAGAGAGGCGCATCTTAGGAGAGAGTTCAGTGGATTCCAGGAGGAAGACACCAGTTGGCTGATTTTGGTGTTGAGAGACACACCCTAGTCATCGGGAAGATCACACAGGTCTTCCATCATCCCTCAACAACAATTACTCAATGTTCAGCAGCAAGGGCACATTCATCCAGAGGGAGGGCGCAACTTCTGGGAGGTTTAGAGATCGACTTGTCCCATCCACGGAGAATTCCGATATTTCCCTCCGACCCATTTGAGAGGAAGGCAAGGCGCATATTTTTCCTGGTTCCTTGCCAGATTCCGACGGAGGAATCATCTGAGGTGCATTTTCTAGACTTGGGAGTGCAACACTTTTCGCAGATACATTCAAGGTTCCCGAGCGAGCATCAGGCCATATTCAGGGAAACCCTTCCGACCCATTTTCCAGTAGACCAAGGCGGTCATTTTGAGATACATCTCGTCCGATTCTGACAGTGGAATCACTAGGACACATTTTTCCAGAGAAAGAGAGGTGCATTCCCCCAGGGGGATCCATTCGGGGTCCAAACCCACCAGCAGAGGGGTCCGACAGTTACCAGTACTGAGGACTAGAGCAGGGCACATCATTTGGGATAGTTTCCAGGCCATTTCGAGAGGTATAGCTCCCTGGGTGAACTTTCCATACTTCTAGCAGTTACCGTACGAACTGCCATAGTTCCAACACATCCATTGATCCCGCAGTGCTCACATATTCCAAGTATTATCTTTTGTTGTTTATTTGTATTCCAACTAAGATCCCTTTATCTTTTGATCTAGCAGAGTGTCGTCATTTTTGTTTATCCGCATTCGGCCTTTTGTAATCCTCAAAGATATCATAATATAAACTTTGCAGTCCTTTGTTGCATTTATTATTTGTATGACCATTTATATGCTGTAAACAATTGATCCTAAACACACATTAGTAATGTTTCCTAGACTAGCCAAGTTAGGAACATTACATACTATGTTGCTCGGAAAAGCTTGGATTGAAAGAGATCAGGCCAGAAGGGAAGAAAAATAAGTCATAGAACAAAAGAAGCAAGAGCTAAAAGATTTCATGACTAGGAAGATCACACACTTGATTGAAGAACAGGAGAACCAAGCGAAGCTATTCAAAACCAAAGACTGGAATGTCGAAGCTAGAAGAACACTAGAAGACCCAGAGAATATTGCAGTACCTATTCCAGATACAGATGAAGTATTACCCTTGATTTCTAGGAGACAATCTCAACAATGTGAAGTTACTATGCCAAAAGAAGAAAATAATTAGAATGGAAAAAGGAATTCCGAGATGAAGCTTACCAGAAAGAAGGTTAGAAAACTAAGTAAGAAGAGAGATAAGATTGAAAAATTATAGAAGGTTCCCGAGGGAACTTCGCAGAAGGAAAATTTACAAAATTGGAGCTTTGCTGGAATACCAGAACAACGTCACATGGCACTTTTCCATGGCGAAGCAATATAGCCGTTAGAGACAATATAATCGTTCAACTGATGCCCCGAATGAGAAGAAAGGAATTAATGGTTAAACAACTTGCCACTAGACCGTTGGAACCACATCATAACGGACATAACTGAGTTAATGAAGGCTTCTTACCCGTTGCAAGAGATCCGTTATCAAGTATCTATTTATCTCGTCACGCCACACACCGAGAACACTTTTGCTAACCGTGAATTTGAGCCCCCAGATTAGTTGATTTTCACACAGTGATCATCGTGCTTTTTCCATCTATCCCATTGCATTGAGAGATTACTCTCCGACCTTGAGATTTTCAAACCCGAGCGTGTATGTCGATTGAGTTCAGCGNTAGATGATATTAGTAGGGTGAGTGCACAAAAGGATACAACTACACATACATGATACAATGCGATTCATATGGGGGTAGCGGTTGGTGATGGTGTGCAGTGGCATACAGGAGGACTTAGTAGCGTAGTGGACAATGGGAAGTTTAGTGCCTTATCTTTTGAGGAGTGTGTTGTTGGGGATTCCATTGTTGACACTAGCAGTAAGGGGCACGAGGTAGAACCTCAGCAGGACTGTGATCAGGAGTCATGACACTGGACAAGACAATTGAGAGTCAGTGAGGACATGATCATGGCAGCCACTCGATGCATTGATGATACACATGCATTAGTGGTAGGTTATTTTTGGAGGGCCTCGATGGCACAAGATAGTTCAGATAGGGGACTAGCCATTGATGACTTCCATACACTCATGGAGAGAGTGACTGTGATGAGGTTCGACTACCAATAGTTATTGATGGATAAAGATTACCTATTGGAGATTAGCAAGATGTATCACAGGGCACCGAGGGAGTAGGAGCTTGAGGTGGACCGACACACTCATGAGTTGGTGAGCACACAAGGATTCTTGGAAGGCACACAGACAACCCTTCAGGAATCAGAGTCCATATTAGATGAGCTCCTTGAGGAGACTGGTCAGAGATACACTATATCTATCTCGATAGAGAGTCATATATGTTCCTTAGTTACATTGCTGGAGGATATCCAGGTGTCACAGGGGCCACCATTCATGGGTAGTTCTGAGACAATCGGTCATACACATACACATGAGGATTCCAGAGCGAGGGGCAGTTACGAGGACACTTTCATTGGTGTTCCAGGATTGGTTGATATCCACATAGAGGTTGATCCAGAAGTACACCTTGGACATATGATGATGAGAGAGATGTACAATGGGATTCATGGGGACACATTAGATGGAAAGGAGGAGACACACTTAGTGGAGCATGGAGATTCCCCTCCCTTGCAGTAGCACACAGTTTTGGGAGATCACCTTCACGATAGTAGCAACTATCTGAGTGATGATGGAGGGAGAGTGATTGAACAACAGTTTGTGGAGTTATCTACTGTTGTACCCGATAGTTGGATTTTAGGTGATTATTCACCATGGGTGCTAGTGGATGAGCTTTTGGTACAATCCTAGAGATTGACCAAAGCATATGATACTTTTCAGTCCCACAGTTGGTTGTAGATATTTATGATAGCCTTTCCCGACACTTTTATCATTGACAACAACACAAGGGGAGCTAGACAATGGCAGGGGACATGGAGAGTTTTTAGGCTGCGACCACCTGACAGGAGTGTCTTGATTGCATACAACATGATAGGAGTGGATCATCAGGGGTAGACAGTTGAGGTCCTAGGTGTGATGGAGAGTATCTTAGGCCATGGGACAAAGGATATCTTAGAAGTTGCTACATATTCAGACTCTCATTGGGATGAGGGTGGAGGGATTTTGACAGTTACCAGTAGGGCACATCAATAGTTAGTGGGGATTGTAAGTGATGAACTTCCAATTTGACATGGGATCCGGGAGTCCATTGGGTCGATAGTTTGTTTCATATTATGAGGATCCACATGTGGAGGTTCCAGTATGGATACTTTGAGCAGACAATCATGATCAGAGTAGAGCAACATCGACATGATGGTCCATGTCAGAGACTAGCATGGGACCTTGGGATTACAGGGCCGAGAATTTCATTGACTGATGGAGATGTGTGGACGTTTGCAGGGGGGAGTCACTTTGATTTTCCATTGAGTTTCAGTATTGGGGAGAGCACGTCACTGGTTGGTGATTTGTTGAGGTCTTGTAGTAACTCACTATGGAAACAACATGTTCAGTCGGTGGGGGTCGTGCTGAGTTTGGTATGGTTTGGTAGGATAGACCTATTTCGAGTTGAGGTCATGTGTTATTTGCAAGAGACTCATGGTGTTGATATGTTACAGAACTATACTCCACCGGGCATTGCCGTTCACATTTTGATATGGGATCCAAAGATTGGAGTGATTGGTAGTTCAACATTAGATGGAGTTGAGTTTCGAGTAGAGTGGTTGCTCGGGGAGTTGACTAAGATTCTTTGGCCATTAATCATTCTACTCATCAGAAGCATGTGGGTGTCATGTGTGGTGAGCACTTGGAGAGACCACATCTTGAGGGAAGTCTACCTTGTGTCACACAAGTGGATATGGGACCCTGGTATCATATGTAGTTGGATTCAGTTATTGCTTGAAGACAAGCAATATTTCGGCAGGGAGGACTGTAATGTCCCCATTTTGGGACATTATAATTTTACAGAGTGCTATGCCTACCAGAGTAGCCAGATAGGGGTGACAGAGAGTTTAGGAGATATTGAGGGGTTTTATTGGGCCTGACTTGCATCGTTCATCATTAGGATCCATTCCACACAGCTTGGCTTTGGTTCCGTTACATTCCGACTATTTTCATAATTTTGAGTTATTATGGGTCATATCTTAATTAAATTCACTAAGAAGGTCACAATGGGCATATTACTTGGAGAAACCTCTTAGTGTAATAGCTCATCGGAATCAGGAAAGAAGAGCACTACAGGATAAGATGATGAGAAGTGACTTTCAGTGGCTGGAGAAGCCATAAGGATGGATAAATAACGTTTTAGAGGTAAAATGGTTAATTAATTAATTAATTAAGTGATTTAATCAAGGAATAATAAGATAAAGTAAAAGTCACTTGGAGGGAAAAGGTCAACAACAAATTAGGGTTTAGAAAAGCTATAAGAGAAGGGTTAGCGACCTAATTCATCATTATGTAGATTATGACTTGTCATTGAGGAGAGAGGCGCATCTTAGGAGAGAGTTCAGTGGATTCTAGGAGGAAGACACCAGTTGGTTGATTTTGGTGTTGAGAGACACACCCTAGTCATCGGGAAGATCACACAGGTCTTCCATCATCCCTCAACAACAATTACTCAATGTTCAGCAGCAAGGGCGCATTCATCCAGAGGGAGGGCGCAACTTCTGGGAGGTTTAGAGATCGACTTGTACCATCCACGGAGAATTCCGATATTTCCCTCCGACCCATTTGAGAGGAAGGCAAGGCACATATTTTTCCTGGTTCCTTGCCAGATTCCGACGGAGGAATCATCTGAGGTGCATTTTCTAGACTTGGGAGTGCAACACTTTTCGCAGATACATTCAAGGTTCCCGAGCGAGCATCAGGCCATATTCAGGGAAACCCTTCCGACCCATTTTCCAGTAGACCAAGGCGGTCATTTTGAGATACATCTCGTCCGATTCTGACAGTGGAATCACTAGGACACATTTTTCCAGAGAAAGAGAGGTGCATTCCCCCAGGGGGATCCATTCGGGGTCCAAACCCACCAGCAGAGGGGTCCGACAGTTACCAGTACTGAGGACTAGAGCAGGGCACATCATTTGGGATAGTTTCCAGGCCATTTCGAGAGGTATAGCTCCCTGGGTGAACTTTCCATACTTCTAGCAGTTACCGTACGAACTGCCATAGTTCCAACACATCCATTGATCCCGCAGTGCTCACATATTCCAAGTATTATCTTTTGTTGTTTATTTGTATTCCAACTAAGATCCCTTTATCTTTTGATCTAGCAGAGTGTCGTCATTTTTGTTTATCCGCATTCGGCCTTTTGTAATCCTCAAAGATATCATAATATAAACTTTGCAGTCCTTTGTTGCATTTATTATTTGTATGACCATTTATATGCTGTAAACAATTGATCCTAAACACACATTAGTAATGTTTCCTAGACTAGCCAAGTTAGGAACATTACATACTATGTTGCTCGGAAAAGCTTGGATTGAAAGAGATCAGGCCAGAAGGGAAGAAAAATAAGTCATAGAACAAAAGAAGCAAGAGCTAAAAGATTTCATGACTAGGAAGATCACACACTTGATTGAAGAACAGGAGAACCAAGCGAAGCTATTCAAAACCAAAGACTGGAATGTCGAAGCTAGAAGAACACTAGAAGACCCAGAGAATATTGCAGTACCTATTCCAGATACAGATGAAGTATTACCCTTGATTTCTAGGAGACAATCTCAACAATGTGAAGTTACTATGCCAAAAGAAGAAAATAATTAGAATGGAAAAAGGAATTCCGAGATGAAGCTTACCAGAAAGAAGGTTAGAAAACTAAGTAAGAAGAGAGATAAGATTGAAAAATTATAGAAGGTTCCCGAGGGAACTTCGCAGAAGGAAAATTTACAAAATTGGAGCTTTGCTGGAATACCAGAACAACGTCACATGGCACTTTTCCATGGCGAAGCAATATAGCCGTTAGAGACAATATAATCGTTCAACTGATGCCCCGAATGAGAAGAAAGGAATTAATGGTTAAACAACTTGCCACTAGACCGTTGGAACCACATCATAACGGACATAACTGAGTTAATGAAGGCTTCTTACCCGTTGCAAGAGATCCGTTATCAAGTATCTATTTATCTCGTCACGCCACACACCGAGAACACTTTTGCTAACCGTGAATTTGAGCCCCCAGATTAGTTGATTTTCACACAGTGATCATCGTGCTTTTTCCATCTATCCCATTGCATTGAGAGATTACTCTCCGACCTTGAGATTTTCAAACCCGAGCGTGTATGTCGATTGAGTTCAGCGTGGTAGAGAAAATTGTCGAGGAAGTTCTCATCGAACTCATGACCAAAAGAGCAATGTCGATGTCTACAGGTATACAAGCATCATTGATTAGAGGACTAAAAGCCTCTCTGTCGACTGCTCGTGGAGCCGGATCATCTCGACAATCAACAGAAAAATGAACCAAACAAAGAGACGACCTAGCCAATGAGAAGTTGATCCCATCTATATTACCCGACTATATCCCGCCTCTAGCTGGCGTGGTAAGTCGTGATCGTGTACCCAGATATTTCGAGTACACCATGGTCACTACGTACCTTCCGAAGGGATACACGCAGTTCGAGCATAATAGGATAATATCACAGCGTTGAAGTTCAGTGACTTCAACCTCAGAGATCTCAAAAACTACAACATGCTTACCCCGTACAAATACCTAACCAGGACAAAGGGAAATAACTCAAAGATAATCCCTCAGCCATGGACGATGAACCTCGCGCAATCCACCTTGTTAAATGTCATGAAAATCCCACACTTTGGAAGACACCAGGAAGTCAATGTCTGTGTCAGGATGCTACTGTCGTGTTACCATGGCGACTATTTATGGCTAGACCATTGTATTACAGTCAATTCAACGCTGATATATTGGATCACAGGGTTGAGTATGCAAGGACCTGACCCACAGGAGTTCTACCCATGAAAGGCCATAGATCGTGCACTAGCACAAAAGATTAAGGAGACATATGACGATGTCGAGAAGGGGACGCGAGGCTACAAGGTAGCCTCCATCCAGAATGACGTAGTGCACCTAGCATGTCAGTTGATAGTTGGAAAGATGGTACGCAAGAACCGACCCACACAGGTCACGATCTTTATCGTTGACCTCGCGGGGAAGTGTGTAGAAGGCTTACAAATGAACTGGGCGAAGTACCTAGTCAATCAACTCGAACTAGACTGCCACGAAGCCCGGGATCAGGGCTATGAGTTCCATTTCAGCTGGCTCTTGATCCTTATCACATTTGTTGCCTGGGAGATGCTGGAAGGTGCGAACTTCCTGGACATCGAGCCATTTGAGCCACTTGCTGCGAAGTTCGCTACACTTTGGTACTCAAGCGATATGAACAAATAGTGGCAGTCGAATGCTATTTTTCATACTTACTACCTTTAGTGGAAGAGAGCCATCGAAGCTGAGCCTCACATGACTCCAAACACCTTACAGAGATTCTGACCCCTGATAAAGTTCAATACAGATCGACATTTCATTTACATTACAACGTGAGTCGATGAACACAAGGAACAACTCCAATCGTACATAAACTTACAGAAGAGGACCTGGAGGAGATCACTAAGGACTGGTCCGCATACCTCCTTATCCCCACCGACCCCGCATAGATGTCTGATACTGAACTGGACAGCCTGGAGACCACTCACAAAGAATAGGACACACCTGGAACCAGGAGAAGACAGAATACTGAAGAGGTCCAAGATTTAAGCAGCGCCTCAAGGAAGACTACTTCCACATACCCTGAGCGAGGAGGTGATGGCGATGTAGAAGAGATGAAGGAAATAGAAGCTGAAAAAAAGAAAGGCGAAGTAACACCGCTTAGAAATGAGGCTGACACCCTGAAGAAGAGGAAGGTTTCTCCCCTGAAACCTTCTTCCTAGAAGAAATCAAGAGCCACCATGACCAAGATGCAGACTACACTTACTCCTGATGACTTTGACTTCATCATAGCATCTCTAAACGATGCTTTACTGGAAATCATGGAGAACAATGAGTGAAGCAGGAGGAATTGTATGATATAATTGAGGTCAAGCTCCGAGGAGTATAGAAGGCTCTTCAGTCTAGCCACGCAATTGGGAGAACAAGAATTGGGAGATGAGCCAGCCCAACTCTGCCGCCTAGCAGATGCAACTGAAGCTTGCCTTTGACGAGCGCATGAGGAAATAGAACAAGCCACTCAGGATTTGACACAAGTACAAGGAGTACTTGTAGAACAATGCCGAGTTGCAAAGTAGGAGAATATTTCTCTCTAGACAAAGTTTGACGAGGAGAAAACGCAAATGCAACAAGAAAAGGAACAATTGCACGCAGGGCAACTCGAGGTAAAATAAGCAGTCAATAGAGCACTTCGCTCTGTGACAGGCTTAGAGCCACAGGTAGAATACTGGGTTGAGCATCAAGTAGAGCATCTCGTGGAAGCCATCCAACAACTACAACAAAGAATAACATATTTAGAGCTCTGCACAGTGCCCAACACTCCATAGGATGTCAGAGATCAAAGAGAAGCGACTGCCCAGAGCACAGTCGAGAGAATAAAATATTTTTCCATGGAATGCAAGAAAATTAGTGACTGCAGTGCCCAGACTTATGAGCAACTCACTGAGAATGAAGAACTAAAGGCTCTGGAGTCGTAGTTCCAGGAGGCAAAGCAACAAGCAGAGACAATACAGGCGTAGTTGAAGGCCCTGTCAGCTGTGGAAAGAATGAAACGATCCCAAGAGCAGTGCACTGCCCAGCAGCAGGTTCACACTGTTCAGAGAAAATTCATGGAAGTGACTCAAAGACTCCAACTTGTACAAGACGAGGCTTACCAGCTGTTCACGGAGATCGAAGGCCGAGGAGCAGAACTGGAGCAAGTTGTTGCTGCAACAAAACATCGCCTAGAAGGACCCGTGAACGAGGCAGTCATCCAAGAGTTCGCTGAACATGAGGCCATGGAACAACAACAAGTCAAAGTAGCTCGAGCCAAGCTCGAGGATTTTGAAGTAGAACTACCCAGATCAGAGTGACTTTGGACAAGTCATAGGTGAGTGTTGGGGGCTTGTTGGCCCTTGACCAAGTTTTGGGATATCCTTGGTCAAGTTTGACCTATTTT